>RCUC01088502.1:0-31168 GCA_003697995.1 Taxidea taxus jeffersonii | reverse complement strand
CTGTATTTACTCTGATATGTAAAAAAGTACATGTTTGACTTCCCCGAGTGATGCCATACTCCTGTTCAGAATGTTTGAACCCACTGATACTCCCACTAGCAATGTATGAAAGCTCCCATTGCTCTGTCTCCTACGAACTCTAGTTATTGTCTGAAATGTCTATTCAGATCTTTTTCCCTCTTTAATATTGGGTGCTTTTAAAATTATGGTTAAATATATAGAATATAAAATTTGTATTATAACCATTTGAAGTGTACAATTTGGTGGCATTAATTACGTTCACAATAGTATGCAACCATCACTGCTATCTATTTCCAAAACCCATTCATCACCCCAAACAGAGACTCTACCCATTGAGCAATTTCTCCCCATACCTACTTCCCTATAACCTCTAATCTACTTGCTGTCTTCCTGAATTTGCCTACTTGAGATATCTCATATGAGTGGACTCATACAATATTTGTCCTTTTGTCTGGTTTAAAAATCAGGAACATGTCACGAGTCTGTGTGTCATCTTTGTGTGGATGCCATGCCAATCCCCATACAGAGAATAATATGTTTTTTGCCTTGAAATCAATCCTTTCAATTTTAGTGTATGTTCTGCCAATGCAAGCAATTGGGCACTTTTCAAAATATTTCTTTCTGGTTTGTAAAAGTTCTTGACATAATCTGGATGTTAATACTTTTAAAATTAAATGGGTGGCAAATATTTTTCCAGTGTGTTGCTTAACTATGTTTATGGTGTCTTCTAGTACCAAAGTTTTTCATTTTATACAGGTAAATGTGCCTATATTTTCCTTTGTAATTTGTGCCTTTTGCGTCCTTTTTATGAAATTCTCCTCCACCCACCCCGCATCATTAAAATATTATCCTATATTTTCTTTAAAAATATTTTGAAACTTTTTCTCTTCATAATTGTTTTTGATTCACTGGAATTGATTGTGTTGGGTGCTAGAGGAGCCCAATTTTATTTTTTCAAGTTGTCTCAGCAACATTTATCAATCGGTTGATTTTTTTCCCCCCAGTACTTTGTAATGCTTTCTTTGACATGGATTTTTCCTCCACATTTTTTCCATATTTTTAAAATGATCCTGTCCATTCTGTTTGTCCTCAAAATAGTCTTGGTTGTTCTTGCCTCTGCCTTTGAATTTTGGGTCAAATTGTCAAATTCTTCAAAAATATTGTGGGTACTTTTCTTGTATTTGCATTAAGTTTATGTTTAAAGTTATAGAGAATTATCGTCGGTTTCCTTAAGAACATAGTGTATCTCCCCCTTGACTTACATGGTCTTTAAAGATTTTATTTATTTACTTGTTTGAGAAAGAAAGAGAGTGAGAGAGAGTGAGCGAGCAGGGGGGAGCGGCAGAGGGAGAAGGACAGAATCTTGAACAGACCCTGCACTGATCCCAGAACCTGACACTGGGCTCCATCTCCTGACCTTGAGATGGTGACCTGAGCCAAAATCATGAGTTGGACACTTACTTATATGACTGAACCACCCAGGTACCACTACCCTTAACAATTTTAAAGCATGGTTGACTTGATGACATCTAAAATTATCCAGTGTCTCTGCCTCCTTCCAGAATGGTATCTGGGTTTTAGAACACTTTTAGTTCTTAAACTCCTAACTTAGATACTGCTCTTGCTTAGTATTTTAGTATTATCTTGCTTTTATAAACCCCAAGGGCTGACCCACATTGACCTGTTCCTTTACTCATTATTGCGTCGTCCATCTTACTTGGCTTTTCTGAGTTCATTTCCCTTATTCCTGAGCTATGTCCTTAAGTAGGTCTCAAAGATAGTACCTGGCTGATAAACTCCCTTAGTCTTGCTTTCAGTCTCAAAAAAAAAATTTAGCTGGGTATGGGATTTTAGGTTACATAACATTTTATGTAGATAGTTCTTTTCTTTCTATACCAAACATTTTGCTGCTTGGAAGACAAGTAACTTGTCCTTCCTCTCTGATGGCTTTTAAGATGTTTTTCTGTCTTTGGTGCCCTGCAGTGCATTATAGTTTGCCTGGTCATAGATAGGTTTTGTTTCTTCTACTCAGGACTTCCAAAATCCGTGCTTCCTCAATCTAAATAATTCATTTCCTTCATTGGTTCTAGAAAGTTATCTGCTATTTTCCCTTAATATTGCTTATGTTGCCCCCCCAAACATTCCTTCTATGATTCCCTCCTAAGTATTTGAAAAATGATAGCATTCTCTATGCTTCAGTCATATTTTCAACTTCTTTTTAATGTTTTACATCTCTTTACTTTTCTCCTTTGCGTTATAGTTAATTTTCTCAGATTTAACTTGAAGTTCAGTGAACCTATTGGGGATATAGAACCTCTTCAACCTATCCAGCTAGTTGTTAGTTTCCTTTTCTATATGGTTCTCTCTCAAATCTATAGGCTGTTTTTTTTGATAGTGTCTTATTCTTTAAAATATTGATATTTAAAAAACTTTCTCTGCTACTTCTATACACATAGGAGTCTAATCCTGTTTGTTTTGCCTGCTGAGTTTTGCTCGAGGTAGGTAGATTGATTCTTGTGTTCTGCGATTTTGGATTGTGAGTTCACATCTGGCAGGGCTTTATCTGTGGAAATCTTGTGGACGAGGTGTTCTTTTTGCATTTCCTCTGGCCAGTCCATTTACAACTAATTTTTTTCAGTGGAGTTCTTGCCTTTGGAGATGTGAAACCAAGTAGTATGAATCTGAACTCAAACCGAGGTAAGTGAAGGCCATGATAGGAATTCTGAGGGGAACTGTCCGGGCTGAGGGGCAAGCTTCCTTCCTCTCCTCTGTGAGAGTGGGTAAACGTTCTATCAGTCCGTTCTTTCAGTGGAGCTGTTGCAACTTGAGGCCTCAGCTTTCTGTGGTGATTGCTGTTCCAACTTTCCGCCTTGCATTCATTCCAAGCCTTGTTTCCAATTGATGTAAATTAAAATTCAAGCTATTAGATTTCCCAGAACAGGGACTAACCCCCACCCACACTGCAGGGTAAGACCCCACATTTATCATTCAGGATTTTAGTGCTTCTTTGTTTCTAGGCCCTAGGGAATACTTCATCTGAGCTTGGCAATATATTGAGAAGCAGCTATTTTACATATTATTGAGTTTTTCTAGCTGTGTTTAGCAAAACGTTTTACTGGTTAACTTATGATATTACCATGAATGAAAATTATTCTTTTACTATTTATTTTTCTCTTTGTTTTAGGTGTTGTTATTATTATTATTTGCCAACATGAGTCTTTTAAATCAAGAGTCAGTTCATTTGTATTTGTTGCTGGAAGTGATTATGTACTTTCTTGTAAATTCTTATTGTTTAAACAATAAATTCCCTCTATTTATTTAACATTTTTCGATTCGTTTTTTAAAAAAAATAGGGGTATATTTTGTTTTTCTCTGTTCTAGTATTTTCAAAAGCACACGTATTTCTTTAAAGTGTATTTGTGAAAACTTTTAACTTTAAATTGGTCTTAAAACAAATTTATTTTTTAAAAATATTTTATTCATTTATTGGAGAGAGATAGAGAGAGAGAGGGCAAGCAGCGGAGGGAGAGGGAGAAGCAGACTTTCTATTCAGTGGGGACTCGATGTGGAGCTTGATCCCAGGACCCTTGGATCATGACCTGAGCCCAAGGCAGATGCTTAACTGATTGAGTCACCCACACACCTCCAACTTTAATTATTTTAAAGCAATTTCAGTATTTGTAAGATTTGAGCATTTAAAAAAAAACCCTCTTCTGAATCCCACCCATAGGAATTTCAACATAGCTATGCTATCCCTCCTAAAATGGCTCTTCTCTTTTATCTTAATTAATATAGTTTGAGTTATTAGATTTAGGGTTTTGTAATTAGAATTTTAACAACATGTATATTCTTTATTGAGACTATTTTTGACATTTCAACTCAATTTATAAGCGGTTTGCAAACATTTAGACTTCGATTTTAAATGATTTTATTGCTTGTCACCAAACTTCATCTCTTTGTCCTTTGGATATATTTTCAAGTAAATTTTTTCCGAATGTTTACAAGTTTTCTGGTATCTGAAAATGTAAATGGAAACATTTATTGCTTTCATCTTCTGGAAATATATTTTTTGTGTGTCAAAAAATATACTTTTCCCTCGTAAAACTCTATCTCTGATGCCATTTCCCTTTGGAACTTAATGTGATGAAATTAACAATCTTTATTCTACTGTAGGCAATCCATTTGTTCATGTGTGTCCATATACAGATGTAAGCTTTCATTAAAACATCCTTATGGTTCGAAGACATTACCTAGATGTGACTATCAGGTTTTTATTCAGCTAAGATGGGTTTGATTCCTTCATAGCTCTGCTAAGACTCCCATAGCATTTGTACTGGTATCTCTTTTAAGAATGCTCCTAGGAAGTCTTTCAAATCCCCAGCGCTTTGCAAGTATGGACATAATTTTATATGTGTTGGTTCTCAATTTTCTGTCTTCCATGTGTTCTGTATTCTCTCTCGATGTTTTTCCTTTTTCTGTCTATTTTTGTATTCACTCTTGGAAAGATTCTGCAGTCTATCTTCTATATCATTCATTCATTGCTCGACAGCTCGCATCTGCTCTTTACTCCTACACCGGTGTGAAGGTAGATCCTGACACTGCATGGTTTTGTTCTCTGAAAACGCTTCTCTATCTTGTTCCCTTCCCTTCTCTCATTCCGTTGTCTTTTCTGCTTAAACTCTTTCTTTGTAAGCTTGTTCCTTTTACATGGAATTTTCATGCATGCCAAGAAGCTTCTTGAAAATGTCTCTTGACTGTAAAGAGCCTCATTTTCAAAGGGATGCTCCTCTCTGGGTCTTGGAGGTGCTGTTCCTGCTCTTTATTCTGAAGTATTCTAACAGACCACGGATGTCTTGACTCTTCTTTACTCCTTGAGACTCACTAGTTCTTGCTGTTTTTTGCTAGGCAGGATGAGTAGATTGGCCTTGGGCCCTCCATCTCTCTCTTGCTTGATGGTTGAATCATCTGTTTAGATCTACACTGGTCTACAACCAGCCAATGTCCAACTGCCATTTGCCAACAGGCTTCATCGAGTGTATATCCATTATACTAAGTGGCGTCTTTCCCTCACCACCATCCTGATTCTCTGGTGCTCTGATCTTATGTGTCATAGGAAAAACAATGCTCAGAAGACTGCCCAACTTCTATAGTTATTACTGTGTCTTCTCCAGTTTCTTGACCATTCTTCACATCCTGGTACATTGTGTTTTCACCAGCCCATCTGTCTGCCCAGTTGCCTTTCTCATTTCTGAGTATAAGAACATCTTGGGGAAGGGAGGAAGTTGGCCAGGGAAAACGGTTCTTTGTTTGGTGTGAAGCTGGAGCAACAAAATAAAGAACATTTACTCCATTCCCTGGTTAGTAGAGATCTTGGGTGTCTGAGTCAGGTATTGACAGAGGGAATTACAACATATCTTCCTATCTATTTCTTTAAAGCAGGTTCTCTTTATAGAGGAGAACTTGGCATATGTCATACATGTGCCTGATAGGTTGTTCTCCATCCAGCTTCATCTGCCTTATAAGTATTGTCAGTTCCTTCCACACCCTGGCAATTAGGTTGTCTGTCAGTGTTCATTCACTTCATTAGTGGGAGTCTTCATATTTGTCTGTGTTTGCTGGGATATGTTCCTGAGAAACAAGGAAACGCTTGTTGGAAGTCTCTAGCCAGAGGCCATTTTGTACAGAAAGTCCCACAATGCATTTCAGTGTCTTTCTTCCCAGGGAGACCATGAGATCCTTAAAGGAAGGGGCTGTGTCACAACATCACTGAGTCCCTAGCACCTTTCAAGCTTCCAACAGAGCACTGCTGTACAATACATGTTGAAAGAATGAAAGAGAAAGGAAGCTTCTTGTTATTTGTCTATTAGCCATTGTTAAAAAATGTTTTAAATGGGACACCTGGGTGGCTCAGTGGGTTAAGCCGCTGCCTTCGGCTCGGGTCATGATCCCAGAGTCCTGGGATCGAGTCCCACATTGGGCTCTCTGCTCGGCGGGGAGCCTGCTTCTCCCCTCCCCTCTCTGCCTGCCTCTCTGCCTACTTGTGTGATCTCTGTCTGTCAAATAAATAAATAAAATCTTCTAAAAAATGTTTTAAATGACTTGTAAGTGGTTCACCTGCTTCTCCAAAAAGAATTGAAGACAATATATCTTGCAGCTTAAGAATCAAATTAAAGGTAGCTTGGGTCATGGAGTGTATAACTAAACCTTTCATTTATGCAGTGAAGTAATATTTAAAAAGAAAAATATGGGACAAGGGAGCACCTTAATGTCTTCTTGTGTACAAGATAGCCATATCATCATCCTCAGATACTATTTGTCTACATGCTCTACAACTGGTTAGAAAGAGGAAAACAGGCTTAAACTACAACAGAGGGGATGTGGGTTAGTGGTGAGCAGGCACTTCCTATAAGGTAGCTTTATAACATATAGAATTATCAGGGGAAGTTGTACAATTACATTCCCTTGAAGTGTTTGTCAACCTTTTAGACAGACTCTTTAGCGGTGGGGGTGAATTGGGTGGCTGCCCCAACCTTCTAAGCAAAAGGGCTTGTGAGCCCCAGAAGAAGGATCAGATTACCCTTGGGTTCCTGGGACCCCTTAGCTGCTGGCTTGGAGGCGAGCATCTCTAGCTTTGAAGGTCTGACTTAGTGATATCAAATAACTGGGTGATTAATCAAGAAAACAAGTGAGCGTTTGACATCAGAGAGAAAAACAAAGTAGCCAAGAAGATGCTTTGGGGAAAAAAAGGCACCCAGGCTTGGAATGCCCAACCAATGGTGCTTTCAGGGATATTTGCAAATCACAACCCATTGCAAGCGAAAGATCAATTTGCTGCACAGCTAAATTAATATTTAACTTGCTCAAGAAAAGTCAATCCCTTGGGTTATTAGAGAAATTAACAAAAGCCCTAAACTGATGCTATTCTTATCTCTCAAAGTCATCAATGCTGTTTTCCTTGCCTCTTCTTATTTGATGTGTCCCAATCCCACCCCAATCCAACACTTTCCTTTAACCCCTCTTCCTTCCCCCTTACCTCCTCCTCTTCTTGCCACAGAACCTTTTCTTCCAACAAAACCTGGTTTTGATGCCCTTAAATCAAAAAGCTGCCAGAACAGGGACGCCTGGGTGGCTCAGTTGGTTAAGCAGCTGCCTTCCACTCGGGTCATGATCCCGGCGTCCTGGGATCGAGTCCCACATTGGGCTCCTTGCTCGGCAGGGAGCCTGCTTCTCCCTCTGCCTCTGCCTGCCACTCTGTCTGCCTGTGCTCGCTCCTGCGCTCTCTCTCTATCTGACAAATAAATAAATAAAATCTTTAAAAAAAAATTAAAAAAAAAAGCTGCCAGAACAGAGGTTGGGTCTGCCCCTGCCCCCGCCCCAGCTGTCCGCTGAGATGAACTGAGAATGCAGTTTTAAACACCTGGACAAGAACAGTGACTCTCAAGCCTCCTTGTGCAGCAGAATCAGTTGGGGGTGGGGGCCATAGAATCATATTTGTGGGTGTCACTACTGACTTAAAACCCTCAGGGTGAAGCTTGGGGGATTAGTAGATATTAAGTCAGAGATTCTTGTGTTATTTGCCTGGTGCAGGTGAAAGACCCTGGCAGAGTTCTCCTTGGGGTTCCTGTGCTTATGATCTGCTGGGGTCCTCCCAGGAGCAACGTTTTGCTGTTGGACACTGGTCAGTTCTTCTTCAGCCAGGTCTGGAAGAGCCATTCAGTACCATCCAAAGAGATGTAGCATGAGGCCGTGGGTGGGAGTGACCAGCTGAGGGACATCAAGACTTCCAGGGAGAGGAGGGGTTTGGCAAGAAGCAGAGGGAAGGAAGCTCAACTCACCCCATTTCAGGGTTGCATGGAAACTTCCAGGGCAATTTGTGAATGCAGAAGGTGTGTAAACAGAAGCCATTCCCCTCATGTATAATGGCACCATCACCCTTTAACTGCTGGTCGCTTTAGTCTCCACCTGACATGCTACAGCCTCTTTGTCACCCTTCCCACTATACTGTAAACTCCCTCAGAGCAGGGCCCGTGTGTACTGTGTCCCCACAGTGTGGCGAAGGCCTGCCTGGCTCATTGCAGGTGCTGGATAAATATTTGTTGAGTATGTGGTGAGTGTGTGACTAGCCAGGTGCAGGGAAAGGGGAGCCTGGGGGTGGGGGGTGGGGATGGTGAGGGGATCAGGCTGGCTGAGCTGCCCAGGCCCAAAAGCAGGTTTCAGGAAGCCCGTAGAGAAGTCTGGATGCCACACCAGAGTGGTTGGTCTTTCTTGAGCAGTGTGAGGAGCCACTAGTTTTCTGTGCTGGGAAGAGATAATATCAAGCTTGGCTTGAGAAAGATTAGGTTGGCAGCAGAGTGCAGAAAGATTAGAGGGGGAGGGGATAGAAGCTGGGCCTATTCAGACTCTCTGGTTGTCCAGGGGAAGAAGCATGGCGGGAACTGGGACAGGCTCACGGGTTTGTGACAAGGGCACTGGATGGGAGATGTGGCAGAGGTGGACTCTGCAGGACATGCCTCTCAGAAGTCTGTGACCTGGTGAAGGAGTGAAGAGTCAGACTCCTCCCTCTGTCCAGGAGTGAGGGGAGGGCTGGCCATAGAGCAAGGAGTTGTCTAGGGAACTAGTGAGCAGATGGTCTAGGGACAGAGCTGGTGAGGGGGTTTCTGAGAGCTGAAGATGGAACAGTAAGAAGTGGTAAGACAGGAGGAACACGGGGACCCTGGAAAGGGAGGCAAGGGCTGCAGGAGAGCTGCTGGTCACCCATACTGGAGGGTGTTGGGGATCCATGGTGGTGATGGGTGACTAGGGCTGGGTCATTCCCATGGGGACTGCTCCAGAGATGTTGGGACATGGTGGTGTGGAGCAGGGCAGAGGGCAGCTGGCATGGCATTGAGGTGGATGATGAGGGAATGGAGACAGATGGGAGCCCCCCTTGCAGGTGTGGAGGCAGGGTGGGATGGAGGGTGGGGGGAGGGGAAAGCAGCGTGAATGAGAGTATGAGGGCGGTGGGGGAGGGGAGGGAAGTAAAGCAGTGTCAGGACAGAGAGATGAGTCTGGCTGTGACTGAGGGGGTGCAGCCCCAGCAAAGGAAAGACTACACACACAGTTGGGAAATGGATTTAGCAGAGCTTGGGGAGGACAGAGAGTGCGCAAGCGGTCACCACATCTGCCCATGGTTATCTCACTCACTGACAGTTCTGGGGAGGGCTTGGTGGGGTAGAGGCTTTTGTTGCTGTTAGAGGGGGCCACCTAACAGGTCCTCCCTGACCCTGTAGAACCAGGCCATCATCAGGTCTGGGGTGGGGGTGATGCGGTGAGGACATGTCTCCAGCACAACATGACAGCCTCAAGGCTGGTTCTTGATCTAGAACACTGGCTACGTCCAGAGACAGGAAGAGAAAGTAGAGCCGCCGGAGCTGGGCTTGGGAGAATCACTCCTACCTCCAAGGACCTGTCCCCTCGTTGCTGTCTACTCAAGTTTTTCCAACCCATTCTCAAGGCTTCACCAACAATTAGGGGGCTTTTCTCTGTGCCTCACCTTGCAAAGCCCTTTGCTGTCCCTCTTTCCAGCCCTGTGTGGCCACTGGTGTCTCCCACCTGACCTGACTCTTGGGGACAAGCTCTCTGTGGGTGTTCACAGAATGCATTCAGAAGTGAAAACTAAACACAGTCAGAAACTTGTGAAGGATTAGAGCAGCAGGGAGTTGGACAGGAAGCATATCCAGGTCCCTACTCACACTGGAGCAGCCATCCACACATTCTCTGAACCCCATTCATTCATTCATTCATTCATTCAACAGATACATGCCATCACCTTCTGTGGGCCTGGCACTGTTCTAAGCATTGGGCTTTCTGTAGTGAACAAAACACACACGAATCCCAAGAAAGGAGACCCTCTCTGTTCTAATAAGGAGAGACCCACACTAAACAGGATTAGTAAAAGCTATACCCTATTAGAAGGTGAAGTGCTACGAATAGGAGGAGTAGGGTGTCCCTTCCGGTTGCGCCCTAATGGGTAGTCAGGGTTTGTGTCGTTAAGATGAAATAAGAGGAAAAAAATGATTATTTAAAGCTCACCGAGACCTGGTGGGCTGTAAGGAAGGGTATAGGCCTGAACTGACTGCTTCGCTAGGACCCCTAGGTCCCCGGCAAGGGGAACGGGGCGGGCCCGTGCGCTTCTCCGAGAACGCCACCAGGGGGAGCCCGGACCCCTCCTAGCGCCTTCCAAGCCCTCCCGCACAGCCTAGCAAGCAAAAGTTTTTCTTAAACTAACAATGCCTGTGTAAGGAGGTGCTCGCGCCTGATTGGACGGGGGAATTTTGCAGGTTTGATTCCTTGATTGGACAGGAGGTGTTAGGGGTGGAGAGAGAGCTGATGGTGGGGGATCCCGCTCCCTCCCCCGTCAGTCTGGCCGGCTCTGTCCTTTCGTAGGCTCCGCTGTAGCTCGCAATGTGACACCAGGACGCACACGCACTCGCGCGCTCTCTCTAGCTCACACTCCTTCGCCCTCTCTCTCACATACACGCGCACGCACACACCCACCTCTCCCATAAACACACACACACACATGCACACCCACACCCACGCGCGCCCGCACCTCCCCACGAGCGCACACTCCCGCCCACGCCCACGCCGCGCTCCGGGGAGTCCGGTCCCAGCCAGAGCGCGAAAGGATACGGAGAAGCCACCGGCGGGGAGTGCAGCGGCGCCCCGGGACGCGGCGCCCTCCCCGCGCGGCCGCCTCGGCTTGGGCTCGGCCTGGGGGCCGCCAGCCGGCGATGGCCCCGGATTGCCTGCTGCTGCTCCTCCTGGCATCCGCAGTGGCCGCGATGGAAGGTAACGTAGCCTTCGCGGAGCAAGTTGGCGGCTGTATCCCCGGGCTGCTCTGGCGGCTTCAAGCCGTCCGCCTCCCGCGACCCGGAGGCATGGCTGTTGGGGAACCCCCGCGGCGGCGGAGCGCGATGCTGGGGCGGCACCCCTGGCGCGCCCCTCGGCTGGCTCCCAGAGCCCGCAGCGGGTTCGCGGAGCTCCCGGCCCTCCTGCGCCCCGGCGCTCCCAGGCAGCTTGGGTCTCACGCAGCCTGAGCTTGGCTCCCGGAGCGCGGAGCCCGCTGCATTGCGGTGCAGGCGCCTAAGCTCCTGGGGCGCCGGGCGTTGGGGACGAAGGGGCTTCTCGGGCTCTCCAGCCCCTAGAGTGTGGGCGCCTATCGGGTCCCCTCCTGTCCTGGCCACGGATGCGCTTAGGTGGCTGTGTGCCACCTCTTCTTTCCTCAGCTCGGGCTCGGGCTCCACGGGCTCTGGGACTCTGGGCTCTTCGGGCTAGCGCCGAGCGCTGGGGCCAGAGGAGCTCTGCCCCGATGCCCCGAAAGTGGCCACGGGAGAGGGTCTGAGTTCATTGTCGTACCCTTGGTGGTCCCAGAGCCTGTGGAGCTCCAGCTTTTCTGGGCCAAGTCGGGGCGAGGCGGACACCTTTGTCGCCTCTTAAGCCTGGGAACCGGGATGCGGTGGGTGGGTGATCTGTGTGGCCGAAACTCTCCCGGCATCGCCTTCGCCCGGGAAGGGAGACTTGTCGGTTGGAAGGCGACGGGCAGTGACACTCCCCCTGCTACTTAGCCTTGGCTGAGCCTCGGGCTGCGGCCAGGCGAGCGCGCCCTGCGGACACCGCGCCGGGCGCAGCGGGGAGCACCCGCGCTGGGCTGCGCCCGCAAATCCCGCGCCCGCGAATCCCTGTGGGAAATCCCTGCCCCACTCCCCGCCCCCCGCACCTCCCCCGCCCCCGCTCCCTGCAGCGGAGTGAGGGCTGCAACCCCTCCTGCGAACGCGGCTCGGCCCGGGAGCGGAGCGGAGTTGTCTAGGTGGAAGCAACTGTCGGGGGCTGTGCGCCGCCGCGGCCCTGCTGGCAGCCGCGCTTCTCGGGAGCCGGCGGGCTGAAACTCCACCGAGGGACCCGGCGCCGGAGGGACTCCGGCGCCCGCGCCGCGTTGCCAGATAGAGGCTCGTTCGGTCGGGCTGCCTCGTCCCTCGCCAAGCTGTTACCGGTTGTACGGGGGAAATGCCCCCACCGCGGATACCGTGGTCCAGTGCCCCTGGCCCCTCCGGAAAGCGCTGCCCTTCTCCATCCGAACTGGGGCATTCGGGGCCCCGGGGCGGGGCTGATGGGGCTGATTCCTTCCGGGTGTAGGGAAGACCGCTCCGTCCAGCGTTCGTTCTGGTGACAGCCCAGGGGTGCAACGATGAACGCCTCGAAAGCTCTCACTTGCTTTTCTGAACATGGTTTTTTTGTCTGCCTCCCGCTGCCCTTCCTGGAGGCTGGTCTTTGTGCGGAGGGGTTGCATTTGGGGACGTGCGGGGACGAGAGCGGGGTGGAGCGCGGGAGATAGACACCCCAGAGCAGAGCTGGCAGGTCGGGTTTGACTTCCATAGGGGCAAGGGCGGGAGCAGTTGAGCTGGGACGAGCACAGCGCTGTACACTTCCAAAGCAGGCAGGACAACCTTGGTGAGCGAGCATGAGCAACGGGCCAGGCGAGGCTGGACTTGGTCGTGCTGAAGCGGCGTGTCCTACCCGCAGTTGTTCGCGCGCGCCAGCGGGCCCAGGGCTGAGAGCAGAGGGGTGCACACTTTGGGAACCTGGTCTTGGCACTGGGTCTCCATCGATGAAGGAGGGCGCGTGCATGCAAGCAAAATTGGAGAGCAAGTGTGTGGGAACACACCAGTGGTCTGGATGCCGGCAGTTTCCTTCCTAGACCTCTCTTGGTTATCTCTCCTTGTTCCCTGGGCTGGAGTTGCCTGAGGGAGGGTGCCCTTGTGCCGGCACACCCAACCCTGTATGTGGGCCCTGTCACTAGGTCTCCTGGAGTGGCTCACGTTGTGGGAGTTGTGTCCCTTCTCTCCGCATAGCCCCAGAAACTTTGCCAGTAACCTGGCAAGAGGAGCCTGGGTCTCTGGGCTGGAAATCTCTCCAGCAAGGGTTAAAAGAAACGCCACATTCAGCAGAATATTAAAGCAGCCCCATGGTCCCTGCTCAGTGCGCAGGGATAGTACACACCATTCACTCCCATCTCTCCTCCAACGAACACAAGCAGGTTCATTTTCTCCTCTTCACACACGGAGCCGCCTTCCCGCCTGCCTAGCTGGGCTGGGGCCAGCGTCATTTGGTTTGTGATGAGTGAGGAATAATTATCAGAAAAGTGGATCAATGAGCTGCCTACACAGATAGCAGATCCCTCTCAAACTCTGCTGTGGCTAGGGGCACCTCTCTTTGCTCCTTTGGCCCCTTAACGAGTCCGTCTTCTTTCCCTTGGGTGCTAGGGGATCTGGTGGATTTGCTCTAGGGCCTCGTGGCCCAGGGACAGCAGCTCTAAGACCAGGCAGGTCCTCAGCCCTAGCCAGGGCAGAAACAAAGGGATAGTGGAAGCCGTGGGTCAGCTGGGGACCCTTGGCCAGACATGCAGGCCCCTATGAGACCCTCTGCCTGGGCGGAAGGAAGGAAGGGTCTGGTTGACACGGGGTGTGCGAAACCCACACCGAACATGAGCACCCCTTTCCTCCCCTTCCTTCCCCTTCACCATTTCCAGCCAGGGGCTCCGGTTTGTGGGGAGAGAGGTGCCATTGCAGGGAGAAGGCTGTCTGGTGCTTTTAAGGTCTATTTTCAGGGGAGAACAGGGCAGGCTGGGAGGCAGGGATGCTGATATCCTCTGGCCTTGGACACAGAGCCAGGCCTCTAAGTGTCCAGACCGGCCAGTGTCTTCACACTGGGTCTGGGAGCTTGCTCAGAATGGGCTGGTGAGGTCTATGAGGGAAGGCCACCATCTGCATTCTCTGAGCTTCCATCTGGCCTGTGCTCTTCCAAACAGGGTCTGGAGGCCTGGGCTTCTTTCGAGGTATTTCTGCAGCCGTGGGACCTGTGGGGCTGGTGGCAGACACCCCGCCCTCATAGTGGACTAAGCGTGTTGGGCTTTCTGGGTGGCAGCCTTCCGGCATCACTGAAAGCTCATAGCAACCTTCCAGCCCCACCCCTGGCATCCACGAATGACCAGGTACCTGCAGGTGGCCTCAGTGTTGGCACACTGACTGGCCAGAGCACGCCCAGGAGACCTGCTCTTAGGTGTGGCAGGGAGTGAAGCCCTGGGCTTGCCATCCTTGAACATTCTCGTGCGTTTGATGTGGTGTTAAGATTTCTTGGGGTTTGACAAATACTGGGTTCACGGGAAAGGTTGCTGATGCATGGATACACACCTCAGTTACTGTGCCCCTTTGTGGCATACCCCACCTTAAAATGCAAGGGCACTGACTTATACCATACAGGTTTAAATCTCCATTACAAGTTCGAGGTGAAAAACCCCCAACCTCAGCCCGTGTGTCTGCCACAGGCCGCCGGCTAGGCGCTGATTGGCCATTTCTGCATTTTATGTGACGATTTCTTTGCTGTATGTGCATCTGTTGTAGGCATCCGCAAGTGTGCCTGAGCCTACCAGCGGTAGCAGGCGCCAAAGATTTAAAAAAATGTCTGGGAGAGAAAAGTAAATTTGAGGAAATCCTATTAGGTGATTTTATTTTCTGTGCATCATGGAAAGGTGGCTATTACTCAGTGTGTGCGGAGGGACCCCTCAAGCCAGTGAAGGGAATGCTGGTGAGATAGGGCAATACAGCTCTGGGTAATTGCTTGAGAAAATTCTTTGCAGGGCAAATAGCTGCGGAGGTGAGACCCAGCCCCAGCTCGAACCTTCTGGGTCAACAGAGGAGAGTCGCCACCTGTGGTACCCAGGAGTTTAAGGAAGGCCTGCTGGGCCCCAGGGTACCCTGCCCCAGTCCCTGCAGCCTTCTGTTGACTTGTGCAGACCCAGACCTAACTCTCAGAGCCTCTGCCCTGGCTCCTCACCAGTATGGATCATATTTACCAAGCTGTGTTTTGGGAAAAGCCCATGAGGCAGAGACGTGATATGGCATACTTTACAATTTTACCCATCTAGAAGGAATATTTGATAAAACTGATTGGACCAAAGAGGAAGGGTGGTGCCAGGAAGCTCAGGACAGTGCTATGACCCTTTCCTCTGGGTCCCATTTACCAGAAACCACCTATTCTCTAGTTGGTTGACTGAATTTTGTGGACTTGGGGTAGTGGAAGGAGGTGCAGGGGGTCAGGATGGGGCTGAGGTCCACATAGGTGGAGACAGATGGCTGGATTATGAAGCAGGGGTCTCCCCCTGGAATTTTCATCTCCCCACTCTATGGTTTGGGGAAATCTCCTAGTCCCCTGGCCGAGTGTCTTTCTCCATACAGTAGGTCGTGGTGCTCACCTGTTCCAATCTTAGAAGTTGGACAGGTCATATATGTTGTGAGGATTTACCCATACTTGTTTAGTATGGTGCTGTTTATGTTATTAAGGTGATGTTAAAGTCAAAGATACTTTTTTATTACTGAATCAAAACCATCAACTGTATCATGTATAGCTAGTCTCTAAGAGGTCCTACTAACACTCAGATTCAGGAGCACAGTGTGTGCCCACATGAGCAAAGGGTGGAAGCAATTTTAAAAGCCAGAAGAGGGAAGGATCATCTTGGGCGGTGGTTCTCAGGCTTCAGGAAGCCTAATGGCACCTAGGCAATTTGTTATGGACTCCTGGGTGCTCACCCCAAAAGTTCAGGTCTGGAGGGACTCTGAAAATTGGCTTCTGGTCTCCTTGAAGATCCTGATGTAGGTGCTTCTTGGAAACCCACCCCTCACCTCAGGGGGAGGTTCTCAGCTAGGCTAAGGTCAGAAATCCTGGGTAGTCTGGCTCCCTTTTGCACTTGCTGCTTCAGAGTGGCCTGGACATCTGCATTTTTATCCAGGGGCTCCAGTGATTCAGAGGCAGGCAGACTGGCACCAGTATATTCGGTTATTGCCGATAATAGCCAACGCTTTTTACTAGGTGTTGTTCTAGGTGCTTGACAAAAGCTAATTCATTTAATTGGTACAACTGTATCAGGTAGGTGTTGTTATCAACCCTACTCCCATTTTTCAGGTGAGAAGACTGAGGTATAGGGTAGCTAAGTCATTTGCTAGGGTTGAGCAGCTAGTTAAGTGGCTGTGCATTTGAACCCAGGTGGTCAGGTTCTGGAGTCTATGTTCATAACCATCCACCTTCCTACACCACTTCTGTGTGTTTTGCATGAAGAAAAGTTCAGATCCAGCTGGGGACAGGAAGAATTCCAGCTGCCCATTAGCCATTGGCCATTGGGTACTTCATTGATTACTGGGCACTTCATGTTTGGGTGATCATGGGAGAAGAATGAGTGTTGAGATCATCTTAGTGCTTCAACTCGAACATCAGTCTCCATGTAGCTCCCTTCCTGCCCCTTTTTCCCACCTCCTACCCTTACTCCCGCCCTACACATACACACACACACAGTTGGAGACTTGCACCATCTCATGCTTTCTGATCAGGAATCTAGTAGAAGGACTAGAGTGTCTTTCCTCCTCTCCCTGCCCTGGCCAGCTCTCCCAAGGAAGAAATGACTACAGGCAAGTGACCCCAGAGGAGATGGGCCTGGGCACCCCATGCATCCCAGGGGTGGTGGAGGGGGTACACGGGACCCTTACCTGTCTCCACCTGAAAGTCTAGAGCACATCCTCCACCTGGATTTCAGGAGTCTGCATTCCTTGGAAGAGCTCCCTTTATGTCTCCCTCTTCTGCACTAGCCACTTAAGCAACCTGAATATTTCTATCAGATTTCCATGTCTCCAAAGGTGGTGGGGAAACAGAGCATTGGATGCCTGCCCTTCTGAGGAAATTACTATAGTAATAAAGTAACACCCTGGGAGAGATTTCATATTTAAAAGCAAAATAGTACATGAGAAATTCCTCAGCTCCTTCTGTGGCTTCCACTTCAATTTTAGCAACAGTTGGAGCTCTCGGTCAGAGTGCGTTTGTGCTTGGAGAGGGGGCATTGACTGGCCTGATCAGGGCCACCTGCTCCATCAAAGACCTCTGACACCTGATGCCCTGAGCTGCCTTGCTGGTTTTGTTGATCGCTCCTCTGAGGATTAGAGAAATGGGAACACACTTGCCAGGGAGGCCTGGAGGATGGAGCACAGGGGTGGGGGGGTTGGGATTGGTTCTTTGCTAATGGAAAACTGCTTTCCACCTGACCTAAGACCTAAGCCACAGGGAGTGGCCAGACACACGGTTAGCTCTCTTCTTTCCTTGTGCCTCAGTCTTCTCGTTGTTGACTCAGACTAGAGGAGGGATCATTATGGGAGAGAATATATCGGGGGCTGGGAGTGGGGGGCAAACCCTAGGGTAGAAGCTGTGTTAGAAGCAGGGGAGTAGACAACTCTAGAACCGTCTGGGGCATGGTGACCCTCTTGGTAATTGTGGGTGGGGTGGGGCTCCTCATAGACTGGTGGGGTTTCTGCAGGGGTGGCTCAGGACCCCGTTTTGGGGCATCAGAGATGAATGAGGGCGAGCTTGGGTAGCATCAAGAAAGGGCTCAGTCTGGTGCCCTCCACAAGTAGGCCCTGTTTCAGGGCCCTCCCACCGGCCAGCAGCAGGCCCAGGCCCATGTGGGTGGTGCAGACAGCGTTGGAACCACAATCCCCACTGGTCCTACGTAGTAGCATCTGTCAGCTGTCTCTCAGTGCAACTGGCTTGTCAGTTTGCCTCCAGCTTAGTGAGCGAGAAGCCTTCACTTCCACATCCATGAGAAGGCATCTCGCTCAGTCACTCCCCAGCCAGCAAGGAATGTCCCTCAGCTCTGTGAGAGAGTGCCCAGAGCTGAAGGTCTGTTATAAGAGCCTGCTGATTGCTAGGGCTTCAGCACAAGCCATTTGCTAAAAGGGAAGAAGGGTGCAAGGAAGAAGGACCTGTTTCCTCTTACATCACCTGTAAAAATGTTCTTCCAGGTCAGGTGAAATCCCAGCAGCCCAGACACACCATTAGCAACTGCTTAGGGAGGCTGTGCTCTCCCCTCATGGAAGGTTCCCCTGGTGTTCTCTGTAGCAGAACTGGGCCAATGTGGACACGCACAGGACATTTCTTGAGAATTACCAGCATTCATTTCTGCCTGCAGATTGCACCTGAGGCCCAGAGGCTCTCTTCTCTCCCCTCCCACTTCCTGAGAGCAAGTGACAAAGTAACTGATTTGAATTTAACCTCCTTGCTCTGCTTCTCCATCCCCCCAGTGGAGGTGATAATAAGCAGAGAAATGGGCAAGGCAGGTGGCCAGGAGGGGAGGGGGTAAGTGAGGGGAGCAGGGGCCCCAGGCTATAGCTTAGCACTAGCCTCTGGGGGCTCTCGGAAGCTCTAGGGAGCTGAGACTACAGGTTGTACTTGAAGGGAAGGAACTTTCCAGAAATCCTATAGCCTAGTGGTACTAGAACCAGGACTGAACTAAGCTCCACCTGCCAATGGAGCCTTTACCACATGCTGGCTCCTGCGTATACCCTTAATATCCAGGCATCCATTCTCCGATTTTACAGGTGAGGAAGCCAAGGCTCTGAGAGGTTGAGTTAACTGACTCAAGAGCTAAGACTCAAACTGACGTTTTGACAAGTGGGACAACTCTTCAGGCCTCTGCCTCCTGGTTTAGCAGCTTTTCCATTAATGTTACTTATTCAGGAATTAATTCAGGGAGCGTCTATTATGTGCCAGCTGTTCACTGTCCTGCCAAGTGCTGTCAAAGGTCCCAGACAGTGCTACAGGGTCTCACATTCAGGTTTCTGTGGACAGGCTCTCCTTATCTCTCTGGAACTCCCCACACCCCTCCCCCATCCCCGTGCCCCCAGCCAAAAGAAACCCTTTTTTCCTTCCAGTTTGCCTTTTCCTGCAAGCACTTTGTCTTTCCTGTGTGCTCCCCAGCAATCAGACCCCCACTGTGGTCATTATTGGTTTTTTGTTTGCTGTATGTCCATCTGGCTCTTGGCTCTGATGAGCTCTTTTGCTTAGGTGGTTGTAGTTCGGCACCTGTTCCTGGCTGTTAGTGGTGGGTGTTGGCGGGGTGTGGGGGGCAAGGCCACTGTGGGTCTCCTGGAGCTCCCTTCACAGGCTCAGCTTCCAGGGGAAGGGAGAGCTGAGGGTGCTCACTTTTGGGGACCTCCCCGGCTTCTGTCCTGTGGGTCCTGTCTTGCCTGGGGCTGTGTTGCTTCTTGAATCCTGGCTGCTCCCACCCACCTGGCCAGGTGCAGACAGCATGACATCAGGGGAAGACACTGGGATTTAGCATCAGCTTTGAGCATGGAAGGAGGTGTGGGAGGATGGGGAGAAGAGCAGCCCCTCAGTGTCCTAGTCTCACTAGACTGTGGCCGGTCCCCCTTGGGGCTGTGACTGCGGAAAGGGCTGAGCAGTAGGACTGGGAATAATTGCAGGCAGCTCCATCGGACAGTGGCAGCAGAGAAAATGCCTTATCTGTGAGAGGCAGCCGGCCCTGCAGTTAATTATTCTGTTGTTTTCCTCTTGCGGTTTTTCTAACACATCAAGGTAAGACCTTTGCCCTTGGCTTTCTCATTGATGCTGAGGCTGGAACTGGGTGGTGAGCTTGGAGGAGGGGAGAGAGAGAGGAGGAGCCTCACTGGGCAAGGGAGGAGGGGGAGACATCCAGGGATGCTTTCAGCATCCAAAGGATCTGGATGGAGGAGCACAGACTATAAATTTTGGGGCAAGGAAGAGGGCCTCAGCCTCATCAGAAAATCCAGCGAGTTTTGGCAGATGCCCAGGGACCTGTGTTGGGCACTGATCAGACCAAACTTGGGTGTCAGATCACAGATTGGTATTTCAGTTTATCCTGGCCACTGCGTGTGTGGATCTCTTCCAGCATCTTCCCGACCAATCCAAGACCCTCACAGTCCAGGTTGTTCTTTCCTCCTGTCCTTCTGAGCAGCAGCATCTTCAGCTGCTTCATTTCCCCCTGCTCTACCTGGGCACACATGCACATGCACTACACAGGTACACACACCTGGGCATTGTCCCTTTTTCTTTTTGTCCATCTGTGCAGAGGCCAAAATGAGCTTCTGCTGCTCTGTGCCTCTGGGTCTGTGCCTGCCTGCTCCACCTTTCTTGCAATTTCTCACTGAGCTTTTCTTGGCGAACCCTAACTTATTCTTTAGAATTTCCTGCTATGGTCACCTTCCCCTGGAAGCTTTCTTTCCAGCCCCAGGCTGCATTAGGTGGCTCACTGTCCCTGCCACAGCTGCCTCTGCCTCCTTCTGTGGGAGCCCATTCCCCACTGGTCTGCCATTGCGTGTTGCTTTTGCTGGGTACCCCACAGAGCTGTGAGCCTCTGAAGGGTGGGGCTCTATCTTAATGGGCATGGTATCCCCAGCGTGCAGCACAGAGGTAGCAGCAGTGTCTAGTGTGTGAAAATCCGAGATCATGTCCTGTGCAGCAGTTTAAAACATCGTTGTAAATTTTTTGATACCCTTCTTATCAAATATGAAGTCCAGCTCCTCTCCCCTGAAATATGGGTTGGCCTTCTGATTCACTCTAATGAATGGAATAAGGCAGAAGTGATCCTGTGTAATGTCACGTTGGAGGTGAGGTCATAGAGGATCCCAGCCTCTGCCTGGCTCTCTCTCTCTCCTGGCATGCTTGCCTTTGTGACCCAGCCACCATACTGTGAGGAAGCCAAGGTGCCACGGAGAGGCCACATGTAGATGTTCTAGTGCCACAGCCCCAGCTTAAATCCCAGCCCACTGCCAGCACCAAATGCCAGAGGTCAGAGCGAGGGGGTTTCAGACAGTTGTAACCCCATCCTTCCAGCTATCTGCTGACTCCCAGTGGGAAGAGACAGCCTGTCCTCCCTGAGTCCTGTCCAGATCACAGATTTGTGAATAAAATAGATGTTGCCACTGTTTAAAACTATCAAGTTTTGGGTTGGTCTGTTATGCAACAATTGATAACCAAAATATCCTGACAGAAGTAGCAGAAGAAGAATGGTTTGAAGAAGATGGGAGAGGATTTAGGGAGAACCTGGGGAGGGGGAGGAGATATGGCATGTCATTCATTCAACACCTAACACATATTTCTTAGCTTCCTGCTATGTGCTAGGCTCCATGCCCAGAACAGGAAGTGTCCCAGCTCTTGGGACAGTCATGAAGACGACAAATGACGTAGAATAGAATTTTAGGAAAGTGCTATGAAGGGATAAGCAAGGTGTTGGGATAGAAAGTGATGTGTGCGGGCTTGGATGACTTGGCATGAGGGAGAAGGTGAGGAAGAGAAGGCCTCTCTCTGTGAGCATGTGAAGGCTGGTCTTGCCAAACAGGCTTGGCTTTACTCGGCACATGAGATAGATTTTGGCTTGATTACGGCATTCTTTTTTTTTTTTTTAAAGATTTTATTTATTTATTTGACAGACAGAAAACACAAGTAGTCAGAGAGGGAGGCAGATAGAGGAGGAAGCAGGCTCCCCGCTGAGCAGAGAGCCCGATTTGGGGCTCGAACCCAGGACCCTGGGACCATGAACCGAGCCTAAGGCAGAGGCTTTAACCCACTGAGCCACCCAGGCGCCCCTACGACATTCTTTATATCCAGGCTGGACCAAGGTAGAATGGGCTGCCTTGAGGGACAATCAGCCCCATCCCAGGTCTCCAAGTGAGGGCTGAGCCGCTCCGAGACCTGAGAGCCCAGATTCTATAAGAGGGACATGAGAAGTGGGAGCAAAGAGACAGAACTGACAGCTTCACGTAGGAGCCATGAGTTTCATGAATACTCATGCAGAACACATTTATGGACCATCTACATGAGCAGCATTGTACTTGAAGCTGAAAACCTGAAGGTAAAGAAGACATCGCCATTCCTTCAAGGAGCAGCCTATTAACAGACTGGTGGGGGAGACAGAGCCATGCGGACTGCAGAAAACAGGACGTATGACCGATTCTGATAGATGGGGTATAACAATTACATGTCAGCTGCTAGGAGAGACCAGATGAGAGGTCATATTTCTAGTGGGAAGGATTTGGGGAAGGAACATATGTGTATGTGCGTGTGTGTGCTTGTGTGTATGTGTGAGAGAGAGACTGTAGAGAGATCCAGGGTGAATCTCCTGGGGGATGGAAACAAATGTGTCAGGTAGAGATGGGAGTGGGTAGGAATGAGAAAGCGAGACTGAATTATTCTTACTCTCTGTCTCATGAAGGTGGACATGTCTCTGCAGCCCTCCATCAAGGTTTTTGCCTATTTTATTGGCCATGTCTTTGGTTGTAGAAACAGATGTTCAACTCAAGCTGGAGGAAAGAAAAGGGTAGGGGGTGATGACTGGTGCTTGTTATTACTGGGTAGTGGACTTTGGTTATGAGGATATGTAGGGCCCCCAGGGCTATCTCAGGACAGCCTTTTCTCATTCCTTAGCTCTGTGTCTGTGTCAGCCAGGTTCTTGGCAGAAAACAGACTGTACTCTCAAAGGGTTGATTGAGGTGAGTTTAGCGGAGAGACTCTTTACAGAATTATGAATAGGGTTAAGGGACTCCCTGAGGGGAGAGATGCAGCCAGGAGCTGGCGACAGTGGGAAGCCAGGACTCCCCATGGCTGGGAGGGCAAGGGAAGGGAGTGAGGCTGTTGGGACCTGGCAAAAGCTATAGCATGGGAGAGGGCTCCCTGACAGGAGCTGTGGGCATAAATAGAGGAATTCAGCTGCTGCCCAGATCATGCAGGGTCAGAGAAGGGACGCTGTAGTCCCTGAACTCCTTCACCTCTGCATTCTCTCTTCCTGCCAGCACTTACCATGGGATGAACTCAGCAAGAAGGCAGGGTGTGTGGAAGCCTTGTTCAAAAAGGTCAGTCTCCTGAGGCTCAGGAGAGGACAGGGAAAGGTAGAGGATGGATCTGAAGGGACAATGAATGGAATGATTTATGTAGACTTCATTCTTAGACAGGCCTTCTGCAAGACAGTCCTATGGCCACTGGCAGCTCCAACTCACATTCTCTGGAAACTTCCACAGAACGAGAAATGCTCACTTCCAGAAATACTCCTCCTAGCAAAAGCCCTGGAATTTTTGTCTCCTTGGCCTTCCTTGGGTCCTAAGCCTCTCTCAGGAATCAGGCTGTCACTGGGATGATGGAATGACCAGGCTCAAGGCATGCAGTACCCATCTCTAGAGCTGGGGGGAGAGGGTTGGTCTAGACAACCCCCCCCCAAGCACCTGGCCTGAAATGAGGACCGGCTCCCCACAAAAAGTCAAGGTGCTATTACAAGAAGCAGGGCTGGGTGCTGGTATGCCACACCCATTCAACCTTCTTGCAGAACTGAATCATGGAACATAATGGAGAGCAGTAAAGAAAAGGATGGGGACTCTGGGTGGACGAGGGGAAGATGGGGGGGGAGTGCTGTGTCTATGGTGGTCTTGGTGGAAGATCTTGGAAAAGCTGGTGAAACTGGAGGTCATGGAGGAAAGTAACAACCCAGGATGGCTGGGCAAATGGCTTCTTTCTTGATGAGGGTGTTCCCTCTATCCCTGAGCATCTACTAGGGGACAAATAGCAGCGTGTTTGGCAAAGTGATTTTAAGGCAAGGGTATCTCAACCAGGCTCTGAAGGAGAAGGGCTCCTCTTGGGGGCAAGATGAAAAAATACGGTGTGAGGGACCCTCTCTCTCACTGTAGCTCTCTGGCTTGCAACATAGATATCAGAACATCTTAAGGTAATCATTACATTTGAACTGGATACCCAGTGGAGAGCAAGAATGAAAGAAATGCCAACTCCTAGGAACAATGGGATGGCTCATTTCCCTTCATTTCCCCAGGTTATCCATCCTGGCTTAGTCTCACCTGGAATTTCCATTTTACATCAGTAGAATATTTTGTTCTGGGTACTTTTTGTCAAGGCTCTGAGACCCGTATAAAGATGGTGGGTCTTCAGAGTCCTTTGTAGACTTCTCCCCTCATTCGTTAGCTGTCTCTTCCTCTCTTGAGGAATCTGCTTAGAATACATCAGAGGAGGACTCTATTTGCCCTTCCAAGTTCCCTGCTCTTGGCTCCAACTTTCCTCTACTCCTAGCCAAGCAGAAAAAGAACAGTTCAGTTTTTTTTTTTTTTTAACACAGTAGCACAATGCTTCTGCTCTGCATGAAAACCCATGGTTTTCTTTTTCCAATCAGAAGAAAGTAATTTTCCTTTCACTCACCTGACTAACTTGTTCAGAGCGTCCCCTCCCCACCCTTTTCTGATATCTTGCTGCTAAGTATTTGCCAATTCATTTGCATCTCAATGGTTCCTTAGCAACTATCATACCCTTAGGATGAGGTACAAAGCTGCTCTCTGACACGGACCCACCAGGGCTACAGTTGCCCTCTTACAGTGTCTGAATTACGAAACCGAACCCTGCTCAGACACGAAACACGCTTCCTCACAACAGCACCTGGGTTCGGAATTACAACTCGGGTCCTCCTCACCTTAACTGAGCATCTGGGCTTCCAGGCGACCCTGGTGCCCAAATGCTCCCAGGAATCTGTTGGCTCCTGAAAACTCTCCTCTGACACCTGCCTTTGGAGGAGAGAGAATCCCAGATCTCAGTAATGGAGTGAGTCTTGTCTTCTTCAGAAGGGCCATAAGTTAGGTCCATTTTACAGATCTGGCAGCTGAGGCTCAGAGAAGTCAAATGACCTCCCCAAGGAGCAGCAGACACCTGGAACATGCCAGGGCCAGACCCGAGTTCAGGGCACTGAGGCTTCCAGGTCCACCGTCATGTGCTGCCTCCTGCACAGTGACCACCGCCCTCCCCTTGCTACCTAGGGGGTGATCTTTCAGAATCAGTTTAAAGAAAGTTCTTTTTAGCGCACTTACGCTGCTCGATTCGTCTGCAGTCCTAGGACATTTCAGTACTCACTTAACTGGAGAGTTAGTGCCCACGTGAATATCTCGAGTGCGTGTGTCTTTCTGCGTGTGTGTGTGTGTGTGTGTGTGTGTTTATGCAGATGATACAGACAGACAGTGACCCTGTACCATTTAGCAAATTAGAATATCCCACCCTGAGGAGGTGGTGCTGTTTCTGTAACAGCTCTGGGCCTCCGCTGCCAGGGCTCGTGGGCCTGGAACAGCCTGGCAAATGGAAGACACTATTCAGAAAAGGACAATGAGAACAGAGCTCATTCTGTGCTAGGGCTGACCTTTGCGACTCCCACTTCACGTTGTTATTAAATATCGGGAAGAGACTGAAAGAACAATTATAGTATTGTCATAATGTATAAGCGTACAAAGCAAGCCATTCCCGAGGAGGCTCGGCTCGGCTGAGCTTGACAATAGCGGGCCACTCAGCCACGGGGCTGATTTTCTTCTCCTCTGGAAGTTGTCTTCATTATTTAACATGGCAGAAAACCCTGAACGTGCTGTGCGCAGTTCTGCCATTGCAGGTTCTAGAAAGCTAGGACGTCAGGGAGGAAAGGGGTGAAGTGCTTGGATTTCTACTCAGGTCCCTGCAGACTGCGGTGTGGAGTCTCGGTTGCAAGCCGCCTCCATGGCCTGGGCTTAGCTGGGTGTTGGCCCCAGGGGGTCCTGGGGAGAGTTTGCTGAGCCAGTTGAGCTGGCTTCCCGGCTTACAGAGGAGGCCAGTGAGTGACCGACTGGCTTTCCTATGAAGAGGTGTCCTGCAGAGGGAAGGATCAGAGGAGCTCCTGTGGCCACTCCCTCCTGCACACCCTAAGTGTGCGCATACACCCGCATATACACCTAAGGAGGTCACCTGACTACCGATGACCTGGGGCAGGGGGCACTGCAGAGGTCCTCTTAGCAGGTAGCAGTTCCACACTTGGGCCAGGGCTCTGCCTTGTGGTGTCACTTTCTCCATGGAGATCTGCATCTAGACCACTGTTTCTCAGCCCCATTCTTGTTATTGCTGCTCAAAGGAGTCTTTGCAGACATTTTCTTCTTAAGCACTCTAGACGCTGTGAAATGTTAATACTACAGACACATGTGTTTATATACCGGGGCTTTTGGAAGGACTCTACACCATTGTAATATGTGAGTGTTTTTGTTCCCCTGTATCCCCCAAGAATCCGTTTTAGCGCCTGTTCAGAATGCATGACCGAAAAGACGTAAGCCCGGCAGCAAAGTAGCCAGCTCTCAACCGAGTTAGAGCCCTGCTTTGCACCATCTGTTTCTCTGTCTAACTTTTACCCTGTGTGGCACTGACCCAGGAACGGGTGTCCGCCTTGGCTGATCCAGGAGGATCCCTGCTGGCTGGGATTAACCTTTAGTTGTTGGGTCCTGGGAGACAAGGGTATAACCAGAAGCCCCAGGCAGTGGGGATTTACCAGTAGGGGTGGAAGTATTTCAGAACCTGAACAAACATGGTTGTGTCAGCTTGTACTTTCTGAATGTCAGCCCGGAGTTTACCAGATTTGAAAATCATTTCTTGAGTCTGTCGGTCCATTTTTTAATCTTAAACTTAATTTTTTAAGATTTTTATTTAAATTCTGGTTGGTTAACATACAGTGTAATATTAGTTTCAGGTGGATGATATAGTGATTCAGCACTTCTGTGCATCACCCAGGGCTCATCACAACGAAGACACGCCTTAATCCTCACCAGGGTCTATTTTTTTTTTTAAGAAATACATTTTCTTGAGCTGTAATTTCTGTATAATAAAATTCACCAGCTTTAATTGTATAAGTCCCTTGAGACTTGGCAAAGGAATATGGTTCTGTGGCCCCCATACCAGCATGATACAGAACATTCTCAGTACCCTCCCATCCCTTCCCTGTCATTCCCCTCCCTCTGCCCTTAGCCTCTAGCAACCACTGAGTTGATTTCTGGCTCTCTAGAAGTTTGTGTAAATGGAATCAGAGCATATGTTTGCCTTCTTTCACTTAGTGTCATGCATTTGAGATTGTTGGTGTGTATCACTGGTTCCTTTCTTTTTATTGCTAAGTACCATCCCATCACAAATGCATCACACTTGGTTCAGCCATCCAAGAGTTGATGGGCATTTCTTTTCTAGTTTTTCCTTTTGGGCTTTTATGAATAAAGCTACTGTTGAGTACATGTCTTCATGCGGACACAGAATGAAACATAGGTTTGCATTTCTCTTGGGCAAGTACCTAGGAGTGGAATTGCTGGAGAAGATGGTAAGTGTAGGTCTGACTTTATCAGACCACCAATTTATTTTCCAGAGTGGCTGCAGCCCCTTGCATTCCTACCAGCCATGTGTGGGAGTCCCAGATGCTCCACAACCTTACCAACAGCTGATGTGGCCAGTCTTTTAAATTTTAACCATTCTGGTGAGGACATAATGGCATCTCATTGTGGTTTCTATGAACATTTCTCTATTGACTAATGGTGTGCTTCGCATGTGCCTCTTAGCCAGTCATATATACTCTTTGGTGAAAGGGATATTCAGATATTTTGTCCATTTTTGTTGTTGGGTTGTCTCTTCCGGGTCCGTTTTCAACTTGAATGGTTGTAACTTTGAAAGAACAGGAGAGTTTGCAGTGGTAGGGGAGGCAGGGCACACATTTTCCTTCCAACCAGATTTGTCCTGCCCAAAGCTGGCATCATCTGGTGTGGGGACCTGGCAGAGAGTTCTGTCTCTGTGGTGTATGCCCTTCTGTCTTAGAGGGCAGGACACCATATCCTGCCCTCTAACCCAGAGAACCCAGTATCTGTTCCTGTAGGGAGGGCTCGGCATCACTCTTTCATCCTGAGCCCTGAGACTGGGTTGACACTGCCGACATGACTCACCTAGAGGAAAGCAAGATGCTTCCTGCAGTGCCCTGGAGCAGCTTTCCACTAGCTGTTTTCTCTGCTCTCATGCTCTCTGGGTGTTCTGTGTTCTTCACCTGAGAGCCCCTTGGAACTGCCTCATAGTGACCAAATTCAAATCCACCTTGGTCGAGTCCGAGGCTCTCAACTTCTGAGTCAGGGAAGCAGCCTCTTTTTTTTTTTTTTTTTTTTTTAAGATTTTATTTATTTGAGAGAGAGCACACAAGCATATGCGAGTGCTAAGTGTACATGAGCAGGGGTGGGGGGTGGAGGATGGGGGTGGAGGGAGCAGAGGCTGGGCAGAGGCAGAAGCAGACTCCCCACTGAGCAGGCAGCCAGTAGCAGGACTTGATCCCAGGACCCCAAGATCATGGCCTGAGCTGAAGGCAGACGCTTATCCCACTGAGCCACCCAGGTGCCCCAATAAACCTTCCTTTGAGCATTTATTTAAAGGAACCATTCCAGATTTTAAAAAAACTAAGGAGACTAGCAAGTAAATATAATGCATGATCCTTTACTAGATCCTGTATTGAAAAAAAAAAAGTTGTTCTAAAGGACAGTATCTGGACAATTGACAGTTGTCCAGATACTGGGGAGAGGCTCTTAGATGGAAGTATCGTTGCAATGTTAAATGTTCCAAATGTGAGAACCATATTGCAGCCAAGGAAGAGAATACCCTTGCTGTCTTGATGTATGCACCCTCCTCTCCGAGGGCTCATGGAGGAAAATAAACAAGCAAAATAATCAATGTGTGTGTATATACTCTAAGGAAAGTAATGTCTAACACAATAGCATATATGAAATATGTTATATCCTACCATACCATAAATATGTGTAGAAAGAGAGAACGAAAAAAAAATTGGCCAAATACTAAAAATTGGTGAATCAGGATAAAAGGTATATGGGGGTTCTTTGTTCAATTCAAGCAACTTTTCTGTGTGAAAAAAAAAAGTTTTTTTAAAAATACATGGCTTGTTTAAAAGTTTGATGGATGTTTCAGGTTACCCTCCAAAAAGGCTGAACCAATTTATATTCTCACAATGCCATGAGAGGGTTGGTGCAGCTGTTTGATGGAGCTATTTTTAGTCTGCTGTTTTGATGCCAGGGACTTTTTCTGATGCAGTCATATATCAGTTTTGACCTGGGGACATTTTGTCCCCCCCCCCAATTTATTATGAATATTTCTAAAAGTACCGCAAAGTCATAGTGCAGTGAGTGTCTCTTGTCCAGCACCCAGATTCCACAGTTGTCAATATTTTACCGTATTTACTTGTCAGTGTGCAGTTTTGGGGGAGGTTGGGAATGGAGACTCAGCAAAGTTCAAACTTGCCAAAGTTAAGTGAAGGAGTCGGACATCATATCCTCTATACCCGGTTTCTTCATCTTCTGCCTCCCAGATTTTCCAGAATTGTTTCCAGCTCAGATAGAGCTGATCTTTTTTTCCTGAAGCAGTCTGGTAGAGCATCTTAGATAGATCTGAACTTAAGCTCCATCTCTGGCCTGGAGCAAACTCTTCATCCTCTCCTTGCCTCAGTTTATTCATCTGGTCAGTGGGGATGATACCACATACCTGTTAAGACTGCTGAGCGTTATTAATGAAAAAACCCTCTGAAAACGTGCAATAGTCATTATCATCCTTATTTCTCCCGTGTCCTTGTTTTCATCTAAACACATCTCCAGGCCACCTCCTCCAAGTCCCTGTCTTTACCCTGCCTGCCATGCCTTGTCTGGCCCTTGGGTTACTGGTGTGTGGCTCTGTCTCCTCTAGTCCATTAAATGGAGGGCCAGGGCTCCAAGCCTCCATAAGTTGGTACACAGACACGAGGGCTGGGGTGATGTTCAGCAGCCTGCCATCACACATCACTGACCCCAAAACCCACGCCAGGGCAGCAGGGTCTCCCAGGTCACCAACCCTAGGTGAGCAGGTCTAGACTAAGTCCCAACAGCCCTGGATTAGCAAGGAAAGAGCCTGTGGCCCATTGTTCCCTTCCTGCCGTGTCTCTAGGACTTCTCACTGGACCAGAGTTCCAGTTTGTGGGGAAGGGAAGGCACAGGGAAAGGACTAGGGTGGGGAGAGTGAGGCATTCATGTTGTGTGCACAGTTTAAGGGAGCATCCAAACCCTTGGTAACCAGGATAAATATTTTTTGAAAAAATCTTTTTTTTGAAAGATTTTATTTATTTGAGCAAGAGCAAGAGAGAGAGAGAGAAAGAGAGAGATCTCAGAGGGAGAGGGAGAAGCAGACTCCCTACTGAGCAGAGGGCCTTACTCAGGGCTCCATCCCGGGACCCTGGGATCATGACCTGAGCTGAAGGCAGATGCTTAGCCGACTGAGCCACCCAGGTGTCCCCAAAATAAAATCTTTCAACTCTGGCCTGTTCCTGGGTGCCTGTTTTTGTGAATAAAAAAGTAAAGTTTAAAAATTAATGTTTGAAGGCCTCACTCAGCCTGCTGACATGGCAAGTTTGTGGCCCTAGAAATTGGAGGTGACTGGAGAGCACACTCCTGGTACTTGTTCTTAGTACGTTAATATCAGTAACTCTCCAATTCTAGAGTTAGTGCGGCTCCTTCATCCCTTAAAGGGCCAACTGCCCCCGATGCTCTCAGGCCTGGGGGTGGTGTGGCTGGGAAGGAGGCACATGGTGTGGTGGCTTCCGTTGGTGGTGGGTGGCACTTGGGTCTCTGTCATGGTGGAGGGGAAGTGCAGAGTCCCTCTCTGGCCTTAGACTGAGAGGATGCCTCCATGAGAGAGACGTGGTGCTGGGGGGCTGAGAACTGGCTCACATTTCCCTGTTGGAGAGCATGGAAAGCCACCTCATGTCTCTGAGACTCTTCTACATCCTTAGCCCAGTGGGGCTGACAGGCTTCGACTTCCTTCCCTCTGGGTTCAAGGATCAAGTGTGTGTGTGTGTGTGTGTGTGTGTGTGTTTAATTAATCTCACTATTCTATTTTTTGGCTTGTCCGTTAAATATGATGTAATGGATTTGCTACTTTAAAAGCTGGGGAAACCAGGAAGCCCAGCCAGCCCAGAGGAGGAAGGTACAGTAACAGGCGGAGGGGCTCTTCCATGTCTAGCCAGGTTCACGGACACCTCTCGAGATTTTCTGCCTGAGCTCCCAGCCACCTACTTCTCAAACAGATGGCTCTTCAGTGCCGCCCCACTCCCTGCCCCATTCCCGGTTCATGTAAGAATTGTGGGGTTATCCATCCCCCTGACTCCACTAAGAGCCATGTGGAGAGGAAGGACATAGAAAGGGAAGACATAACCAGGTACCAGGATATGCCTGCGGGGGCTTATCTCACACGCCTAAGTGATTACAGGCCCATGACTACAGATTTTTTTGCTTTTACCTTCCTTTGACTTGTCACTCCACAGGAAGGGACACCTGTGGCTGGCTCCTGGGTAATAAGGTTGGAAGTCCCCGCTGCCATGTTTTAAGAGCCTGACGGGCAGACAGCCAGGTGGGGTGGGGGGTTTGCTTGGCTT
>RCUC01088499.1:0-17985 GCA_003697995.1 Taxidea taxus jeffersonii | reverse complement strand
ACACACACACACACACACACACACACACACAACCACACGGATGCTCACATGGACACACAAGCACCCTCACACACATAGACACCTCTACTAAACACACGTTCACACACACACCCACTCTGACACCTTTGCCCACACTCGTCCCCTGTACACACTCATGGAGTCATATGCACACTCGCCTGCTCACACACTCACACATTCACACACACTCACCGCAACCATGAAGCAGGAATGGAGTCGGAGTTGCTTTGGGGCGACTGTGTGTGCTTCATGGTTGCGGTTCCAGTCACAGCCTCATTGGGAGACAGGGTTCAGTGGCTAAAAACCCACCCACCAACCAAAAAGCCCATCATCAAAAGCCTTCGACGTCACTGATGTTCACGAGGGAGTACGGCAAGGGAAGCTGCTGGCCAAGGGGCCCAGGGAGAGTCTGCAGCCCACTCTTTCTTCTCCAGCTACCTCTTGAAGGGTTTGGAGGTCTTTGCCTACATCCTACTCAGAGGGTTTCAGTTTCTCTCATGTGGGTATATTTTCTGCATTTTCCCCCTTGTCGGCAAAACCTTCTCAGAATGTCAGGTTTGGGGTATATCTTCACAAAGCATCGAACCCAACTGACTCATTTTCCTAGAAGCAGTGCTAGAAACAGTTGATCAATGAATATGAACAGCCGACCCATCCACGTGATGCTTGGCACAGAGCCTGGCACAGGTAGGTGCCCCCCAAAGGCCAGTTTCAGGAACGTATGAGTGCATTTGTGTGTAACGATGGCTCACGTGCACTGAGCTCTCACTGTGTCCTGGGTGCAAGGGCTTTGCCCACACAGCAGTGGCTCTCAGCTCTGGCTATAGAGCAGTCACTGGGGAGATTTCTAAAAATACTACTGCCCATGCCTCACTCCCACAGATTCTGATTCAGATGGCCCAAGGGTGGCCTGGGCTGCTGAAGTCGCATAAGGTGATACCCACAGCCCCTGAGTTCCTTTTGTTGTTGTTGCTATTTTTAAGATTTTATTTCTTTATTTGAGAGAGAGAGTATGAGTGTGCACAGGGGGAGCAAAAAGAGAGGGAGAGAGAGAATCTCAAGCAGACCCCATACTGGGCATGGAGACCAACACAGGGCTCCATCCCAGGACCCTGAAATCATGACCTGAGCCGAAATCAAGACTCAGACACTTCACCAACTGAGTCACCCAGGTACCTCAATAGAGCCCCTGAGTTCTTCACAACCCCACACTTATGGTTCCCAATCCACAGAGGTGGGAACAGAGGCACAGAACAGTTAAATTACTTGTCCAAGGGCACACAGTTATCAGGTCCCATAACTGGTGACTTTAATCTTCATCTGTCAGATGTGAGGAGCTGAGTCTCTACCCCCTCCTTTCCAGGAATGTCACTTTAATCCAAGGCTGCCCCCCCTCCAGGGAGGACCCCGTGTTTAGCCCTCAGGGATCTTGGGCCTATCTGCTTCTTATCCTCATCGCCCTGACAGCCCCTCCCCATCGCTCTTAGGATCAGCACAGCCTCTCCCTACCAGCTATGGGAAAGAGGGCTTTGCTTCCAGCCAGAGACAGTCTCTCCTGGGCTTCATCTTCTGAGCAGATCCAGGAGGGTGGAGACTCCTGTCCTGCCAGCCACTGAGTAGCTACATCTCTTATCTTGGCTGACCAGACATATTTTCAGAGCTGCGAGAAGGAGCTCCAAGCAGAGCGGTGTTGGGGAGAAAGACAGCTCTGGCTTCAAATCTCAGCTCTGCATTTAAGAGCTGTGCAACTTTGGACAAAACACTTCCCCTCTCTGAGCTTTGGGCTCTGAATCTGTAACATAGGAATAATGTCACCTACTGCAGGAAAGAATTTTGAGAATGACCTGAGGTAGATAACAGATATAGAATGCTGAGCTGAGGGCCTAGCAAACACGGATATTAGCAGAGCCCGTTGGCTGGGGCGATTGCTATTATCATCAATGACATAAGCTTTCCTTCCTCTGGGTCTCAGTCTTCTCACCTGCAGATAGGACGATACTGCTTCCTTCCCTAGGTTGCAGAGAGGCCCATGGTTGGCCCTGAATGGGAAATTGCTTTGTCAAACACAGCCTACTCCAGTGCAGGGAACAATTTGTAAGGACAGAGGCCTCCAAACAGGTTCTGGGAGCTGAGAGTACTCAGCTCTGAATCCATTCCACTGACATGGCCAGCATCAATTCAGAGGCAGAATCCCTGCCCCAGGCTGGGAACGGCTTGAGTACCATGGGGCCAGCACAAAGGAGCTGGAACCTGGAAACTGGCATAGCACCCCACTCGATACCCCACCCCACACACCCCAGTGCAAGAAGCTGGGGTCAGGCCTAACTGCAGCTGTTGGAAGAAACAACAACTAAACAATAATAATAATGATCACGTTCACTGCAGTGGGTGGAATGATGGCTCTCCAAAGACTTGTCTGCTCGTGCTTGTCCACGTCCTAGTCCCCAGAACCTGTGAATGGGACCTTATTTGGAAGAAAGATCTTTGCAGATATATTTAAATTTATTTGCAGATATATTTAAGGATCTTGAAATGAAGAGATCATTCTAGATTATCTAGATTATCCAGGTGTGCCTTAAATCTAATGACAAGTACCCTTAAAAGAGACACATGCGGGCGCCTGGGTGGCTCAGTGGGTTAAAGCCTCTGCCTTCGGCTCAGGTCATGATCTCAGGGTCCTGGGATCGAGTCCCGCATCGGGCTCCCTGCTCGGCGGGGAGCCTGCTTCCTCCTCTCTCTCTGCCTGCCTCTCTGCCTACTTGTGATCTCTGTCTGTCAAATAAATAAATAAATAAATCTTTAAAAAAAAAAAAAAGAGAGACACATGGGCAGATGAAAGGGAGGAGACACTGTGACCATGGAAGCAGAGCTTGGAGGGAGGCCATGGCAAGTCAAGGAGTGCCAGCAGCCAACAGAAGCTGGAAGAGGCCAGGAAGGACCCTCCCCTCGGGCCTCCAGAGGGGGAGCAGCCCTGCCAACACCTTGATTTTGGACTTCTTGCCTCCAGAACTTTACAAGAATAAATTTCTGTTGCTTGAAGCAACCCAATTTGTAGTATTTTGTGACAGCAGCCAGGGAAACGAACACATTCGCTGAATGCTTACTGTGTGCCAGGTGGGACCTGGACTGGGTCATTGGGTGCTCACAGTAGCCTGGATTATAGATGAGGAGACTGAAGTGTAGAGGCATGGGTTCTCATAGATGGTAAGTGACAGAGACAAGATCCGAACCCAGATAGCCTGGGTTCAAGCCCCACAGCCCATCTGCTCTGCCTTTGAGAACCTAATGGTTCTCAAAGTGTGGTTCTTGGGCTAGCAGCAGCAGCATCACCTGGGAACCCAGAGCTACAAATCCTCAGGGTCTCCTCCAGACCTAATGAATCAGGAACTCTGCAGCAAAGGCCAGCACGTGTGTTTGGACTAGTCCTCCCAGTGACCATCACCCTCAGGTTGGTGATACCTGTCATACACAGTGTTGGTGAAGGCTAAGGTTATGGCCCAAGGCCAGAACAGAGGCTAGTGGTGGAGAACCAGGCAGAAGGAGATGTGAGCAGACACCCAGCAATGGAGAAGTCTGTTGCAGGGCTGGGACTCAAGCATAGGACTGGGCAGGTGTCCAGCCGGCAGTGATGAGCTACAAATTAGTGATTTCCTAGACAGGACAATGGAATGTTGAATCCCCTGAGTGACTAGATCCCACTGATTGACAACAGGAAGGCCTCAATGCCTGTAGTGAGGTGGCCAAGGGGCCCCAGGCTGGAGATAAGCAGATATAGGGAGGCTTGGGAGCCCCAGCCCAAAGGCCTGGGCTTGTCGGCTGAGGGTTCTGCAGCCAGGAGTAAGCTGATGGCCTCCAAGGGAGCCATTCCCCAGGGAAAGCCTGTCCTGAGCAGAAGGAGCCCATGCCTTCCAGAGGGGATGGCCACAGCTACTTCCCTTGCCTCCCCCAGCTTGCCCTTGCCCTGCACTCAGCTTAAAGGGCCTGAAGTCATCCAGGGAAGTCCACTTTAGCCACACTGGGAATCTGGGCCTCAGGGCCCACTCATTCTAGATGACTACAAATGAGTCACCCCATCTTGCCAAGAAATCCTCCCTGGGTGAGTTTCCCAGGAAGCTCCAATTTCTCACTACTCTGTTATTATCTGTTTACTTGCCTGTGTCTCTCACTGGCTTATGAGCCTTTCAGGATCCAGACATCATGTTCTGGCTTCATTTCTGTATCTTCCAACCCACCACTCCAGCGTGGGATCTTGCCTGGGGTAAGTGAAAATTGAGCAGGGATGGATGGATAGAATGGGCAGACAAATAATGCATGTGAGTGACTGAATGAGCTCAGTAGATTCTGGCAAGAGTGACTGCAGACCTGCCCTAATAGCTCATATTTATTGTCATCCGTCAAAAGAATTCTAACGAATGTCAACTGTTGTCCTTGTAATCCCACCAGCACCATTACCTCAATACGCACCTAATAGCCCAGTTCTCATCGGATCCCCACTGTCGAGATATAATAGAATATTATTATTATAATATTACAAAGGCTTGATGTTAACTTTTATGAGGGCTGCAGTCTTCCATCCTTTTGGCTGACCCTTAAGCAAGACGGCTTTGAATGACCAGTCTTCTGCAAAATTCCTGCCCTTGGCTCTCACCCACTGAGTGAGTTGGGAGTGCCTCCCTTAAACACACTGGCCTCTCAGACTTCAGACTAGATTCCAGCCGCCCCCACGTCCCCCCTCCCTGAAACGCAGAAGATGTAAGCAACTGCCCTTCTCCCTGACATACTGTTAGAGACCGAAGAGTTTGGCTGGAGGCCTCGGGGAAGTTGCTCATAGCCTGTCTGGGTATCAGGCATGAGCCGAGGCCACTGGATAAGTGGGATGGGATGGGACAGGCCAGCCCTCCAGGTCCTGGGGGGAGAAGGGAAAGATTCCTGCTCCTGGCTGCATCCCCCACCCTCACCCAGGAAACAAGGCACTGGGTGGGAGGGGCATCATGTGGTGGGAGGAGCCTGGAAGCCTTAACAATTCGGGAGATTTCTAAGCCTTTCTCTAAGTGAGGCATATCTTCAGGTGTTTCTTGAATTTTTTGGCACGGGTGACACTACCTGGTCCGTAGTCTCTCAAAGAGTTGCTATCACGTGCCTCGATTCAGCCATCACCTATATTATCCCAGCTCCAATGCAGCCACAAGGGGAGAACAGATCCTGGGAGGGATCTTTCCTTTACTCTATCCTGGTCCCCGTTGAGGGTTCTGGCCTTGCCTACAACCAGCGTCCCATGGCTGACCTGGTCCAAACTTGGCTCCGGGGTTGGCTCCGGGGTAGACTCCGGGAGATAGAGAGGATACAGTGTCTCGTCCCCAAGGAGCTCTCAGCCTAGTAGAGGGGACAAGACACCAACACAGAGCTCCGCTACAGGTGGCCTGAATTGGAAGGCTGTGCACAGGGGAACGGGGTGGAGTGAGCAGAGCACAGGTGACCCCACTGTAAGGAAAACGAGGGGTATGTGCGTGGTTCTGGGGGAGCGGCACCGGGGCCCCTTAGATAACCTCCTGCGTTAGAGCACCAAGGAGAGAATTACAAATCCGGGGAAATACAGATGTAGAAGTGTTAAAGTGCGTACGCAGTAGCTCATTAATCCCAGGACAGTTTGGCAAGGTGGGGACTGCCACTCTCTCATTTTGCAGACGAAAGCCCCAGGGCTGGTGAGCAGCTGGCTGGGACTCGCAGGGGGTCACCTGAGGTCCTCCCCAGCTCTTTCTAGTCGCACCACTTTTGCACATGGGTGACAGGAGCCAGACTGCAGAAAGGCTTGAGAGCCAAGGAGACCGAAGTATATCTAACAGGCCACAGGGAGCCTCAGCAGGCTTCTGAGGAAAGCCACTGCTGACCATTTTAGGAGGCATCCCCACCTCACCCCGAGCGGCTGCCCCTGGCAGCCGGGCCCCCTTCCCCCACCCCTGCCTAGGAGAGGGTGGAACTGGGGAACTGGAATGCGGAGCGAAGGCAGTAGGCTGGCAACAGCTGGAGACATACTTTCCTGCAGCCTCTCAGGGCACTTGGCATGTAGCTATGCCGCGGGCAAACCAAGCTGCCGTGGGAGCAGCCCAGAGCGTCCCAGCAGAGGAGCTGGTATGAACTGAGCCAGGGTGGAGAAGCCGCCGGGCAGAGTGAGCTCACGGCTTTGGCAGGCCCATGAAATCTCACCCACGCAGAGCAATGCTGGTGGAGGCCTTCAGAGCTGGGGAGGACCTCGGGGGAAACACCAGTTCCATGTCCCCAGGACGAGAAAACCAGGGCCCAGACTGATGACGTGAGTCAACCAAGAGCCCATGGCATGTTCCCATGGCCATCTAGTCCCCAGGCCACCCTCCCCTGAAGCCCTAGAGAAGGCGCGGTGTGGGGAAGCACCTCAGCCGGTGCTCGGCACACAGTAGGGGCCCAATGTAGGCATGAATGCCCTTGTGCCTGTGGTGGGGGCCTGTGGTCCACACATGCAATGACTTGGGTGCTGATGGGCAGGCAGGCAAAAACCCCTAAGCCACCTGCCAACAACTGTCACCAAACACACTGCTTCTTCCTACAGACTGGCCCGCTCAACGGCGCAGAGACTGGCTCCCTGCTGGACCCTGGAGCCCATTCGGCTCTGCAGTGGGATTTGAGGCTCAGTAAACAGCTGGAACAGATGATGACCCTAAAGTCATATTTTGCAACAGGCTGACTCTTGTTTAATCTAGATGAAAGTACAGCTCGACAGTCCCCACATGTTCACTCGAGGGAAAGTGGGGTGATGACCAGAGGGGGCGGTCAGAACTTCCACGATGACTACCCCAGAGATGCCCCTACCTGGAACCCCAAAACTGAGGGTGATGTCGGGGGAATGGGGGATTCGGCGCCAGACAGACCTGTGTGCAAGTCTTTGCTCCACCACTTACCAACCGGCGACCTTGGGCCAGTCCTCTTCTGAGCATTAGTTTCCTTCTGTGGGCATACACATGGCCAGAGCCAGCTCTCTGGGGGTGGCGTAGGGCAATGTCAGGTGCCAACCAAGCCCTCCCTCCATTTGTTCACTCATTCATCCATCCACCCATTCACTCACTCACAAATATTATCAAGCACCAACCATCACGTGCCTGGCACTGCTAGTCTTGGAGAAGCACCAGTCTTCATGGTCTGTGTGGTCTAGGACTAAGCATCCCTGGCAGTACGACCACCAGGGGCTTTCGAACACTGCTGCCCAGCGGCCGCCCTGGTCAGAATCTGCAGGGATGAGGCCAGCAATGCCGCTGGTGCAGGAGTGTGAGGTCCCTGGTTTAGGGAAACCTCCCATCCACTGAAGGCCTTTTGCTTCTGGCTCTCTCCAAGCACTCCCCTAGCATCACTTGCTGAATCCCTCACACAGTCCCAGAGGCGGGACCCCTACCCACCCCTGCCCCACATCCAGGAGAGGAAATCATCCCTCCTTCTGAGTGATCTGCCCAAGACACATCACTCTGAAAAGAAAGAACTGGGATTTGAAGTCCGTCTGATGTTTCCAAAGCTCAGTTCTAACCACAGGCTGCCATACACAAAAGGGACCTCAACATCTGTGAATACCTGCCCTTGGCTTTCCTCCCACGTCTCCAGGGGTGGGAGAGATCAACCATGCATCTACAGTCACATGGTGCTGGGGGAGTCCTAGGTGGGGCAAAGCCCCCACCTGGACATCAGAAGACCCAGATCCAGGCTTCTTGTAGGCCAGCTATGTGGCTCTCATCTTTCTGTCTGTAACTTAGAACTAGAATAGATGATCCTGAAAGCCCCACATGTTCGGGGTCCCAAGGTTTCCAGGGGGTTTTGATGGAGGCTAAGTATTTGGGGGACTTCTAGGCCCTTTGCAAGGGGTGCCCTAGGAACCCAGCTTTCCAAGGTGCACGAATGTGGTTCTGTGCCTTCTCCCACAGGAGCCACTGTGGCACGGACCACACTGGGGAGGAGGCTGCCTCCAAAGGGCAGTTTTTAGAAACCCTGAACTTGAGTGGGACTGGCCAGTCCCCCACCTGCACACACATGGGCAGCATTTCTCACATTCCACTCAACCTTGCCATGCTAATGTGGCCCCACACGCTCATTCCTGGAAAGGTAAATGCAGATGGAGAGGGGAAAGCTTCTCGTAGCCATGAACACACATACACATCTACTCACTCAACCAGCATTCACAGAGCACCTGCTGTCTCCCAGGCACTATTAGAGGTGCTGGGGATCCAGCAGTGACAGACAGACAAGTTCCTCCCCTTAGGGCATGGACAGTTCTAGTGCAAGAGCTATAGAAAGCAATGATCTTCATCTTGTCAACAACAACAAAGAGTGAATCCTTTCCACACACAAGTGCATTAGGTATCTGCAGCTGGAGAAAATGTTTATACAGGAGTGGGTTCTGGCATCCATTGCCATGATTCTGAACCTCTCCTACAAGTTGGGGACCTCAGGTCTATATATAACGTCATCTCCACTTACGCATCCTGCCATCAGGGAGAGGGGACCCTGTGCCTGAGGATCTCTGGGTCTAGACGAAGAGCCCCCAGAGCTCAGAGACTTAACGAAAGCCTCCAGCTTTAACTCTAAAAGCACTCAATTTTTGCATCCTACTCCGTAATGTATGTGTGCTGTTCCTTTTAGTATAAAATGTTCTTAATTGTTCCCCAGTCATCACTGGACTCCCCACCCCCAGCCCAAGTTACCAGCTTCTGAGTAACATGGATACGGGAAATAAACAATGTGACTCTGTGTGCCATGGCCACCCAGCCAAGAGCCAGAAGCACAGCGAAGGTGAGGTCTTCAAAGGGACGGCCCAGACAGGAGGTAAAGCATCATCCCTACCCCACCATTTCTAAAGAAGTTGTTCTTCTGTGTAAACACATCTAAAAGCTTCCCGCCAGAGTTATTAGCCCCAGGATCTTGCTTCTGTTCCCTGGCGAGAGATTTCTGCATTGTGTTTATGGACATACCTTCTGAATACCAAGATCCAGAGAGAAACAAAAGTCAAAATAAGAGTATCAGATCTGGATGGGCCTGAGAGCTGGTCTAACCCCTTTGTTTCATAGACAGGAAGAAGCTTTTCAAAGCCAAGACTAACAACAGTCTCACTGCAGAGGGCAATTCTTAGAATCCTTTTCCCCTGTGACATTCACGGCCTCTTGGTGATGTAGGGGTCACAGGCTCCGGGTGGTTCTCACTGAGCCCTGCTCCCCTACCATTTTGCTGCTACCTCTCCAATGCACTTCTCCCGAGCAACACAGAGGCGGAGACCCTGTTCTTCCTCCCTGAAGCAATTCGCTCTTCGAAAGTAGAGGCACAAGCAGGGCAGGAGGCAGGATCTGGAGGCCCCCAGCCCATGGATTCTGGGCTATGAGCACAGCAAGGGACCCATGGGACAGAAGGAAGCCAGGATGCTCACCCAGGGCCAGGCTTGGGAAAGCAGCTCCTGGATGGAGGTTCTGTTTTTGACCTGAGACTCCCCGCAGGCTCCCCTCCCGCACCTACACGCTATTGTTTCCACCCTCTCTTTATTCTGCTCCCTTGATCTGGAACATTCCATTTTTCTTCCAACCCCCAGCCCCATCCCCTTTCCTGGCTAAATTGATTCACCCCTCACATCTCACCTTCAATGTCACACAAGACATTGGAGTCTTGGAGACTTTCCTGACCCTCCAGGGCTAATCAAAATGGCCAGGGCTGTGCTTTCAGAATTCCCCGTACCTCTTCATAAGATTTGTTCATCACGTACAATTATTTAGGGTTTTTTTTTTTTTGACAATTATTTATTTAGTGTCTATGTCCCCCATAGATTGTAGGCTCCCTCAAGGGCAGGAACCATGTCTCTCTTGTTCATCATTTACTGCCCAGACATACCACATTGCCTTGTACCAAGCAGGCAGCCAATGAATATTTATTCAGTAACCATGAGTGAACAAATGAATGAACGAAAAACCTGAGGTACCTGTGTGGCTCCGTCGGTTAAGTGTTCAACTCTTGTTTTGGGCTCAGGTCATGATCTCAGGGTTGTGGGATGGAGCCCCGAGTTGGGCTCTGTGCTGGGCTTGGAACCTGCTTGGGATTCTCTCTCTCTCTCTCTCTCTCTGCCCCTCCCCCTCTCTTTCCTCTCTAAAGAAAGAAAGACCTACCAGGTATGAGAGGCAGGATGGCAAAGTCTACTGAGGTCAGAAACTTTGGGATTAATTCTATCCCACCCACCTACCCCTCCCCCTCCCGCAAAGTCCTCATTTAACTGTATTTCACTTTTCCCACAACAAAGTATGGCTTTTTACATTCCCTCCACCAGAAGATCAATGATTCCAAAGCTGAATGACCTTGTTCTAGTCCTCCTCATCCTTGGCAAGATGGACCTGCAGAGGAATTCTGAGCCCTGATGGATGGAAGCAGGTACAATCATTGTGCTAAGAGCTATGGGGACATGAGCCCATGGCCTCATCACAAGAACTCTGAGATGGGCACGATTATTATCTTCCATTCTACAAATGAGGAAACTGAGGCTAGAAGAGGACTAGTAAGCCATCCAAAATCACCAGCCAGTATGTGCAGAGCCTGGAACCGAACCAGTCCGTGTGCCCCCACAGCCCAGACCCTTAACCACCATGCTACAAAGGCCGTGCACGAACACCCGCATCCCCGAAAGGCCTGGGTGATGCCGACCTGGGACCCTGCATTTCTAGCAAGTTCCCAGCTAATGCCCATGGACTGGTACAGGGACCAGTTTGAACAGTAAGTCTATAGAGGAGGAAAGGCAAACAAGGATTTCAGTAGGGCAGGGAGAGTATCCCAGCCTGCAGGGAGGCACACACAAGTGAAGGCTGGGTGAAGGGAACACACTGCAAAGTTCAGAGACCAGCAAGTTGTTTTGCGTGGCTAGAGCCAGGGCATGAGGAGGGATGGGAGGGGACAAGCAGCCTTGAGCTCTGGCCCAAAGAGAATGGAATTTAAGGTGTAATGGAAAGCACAGAAGTGTTCTAAGAAGGGGCGTGACATGATGGGACCTGTGTTTCCACGAGCCACTCTGCCCGCAGGGCATGCCTGGGAACAGAGACATGGAGGTCCCACCATCAAGACTGCTACCACAGTCCATTAGAAGGACACAGCACAGCCCTGATGCCGGGGTGGTGGGTGGGCAGAGGGATGGAAGAGGGACATTGGATGCAACAGACATTGCAAGGGTAAGACCGATTTCTTTCCAACAAAGCAGCAGTGCTCTTTCCATGTACTAACAATTTCTCTGCTCCTCCACGCACTGGGGCCACAATGCGGAGCCAGAGCCGGCAGCGGACATAAAGTCAGGTGCATACCGTTCCGATGGGGTCTCAAACAGAACGATTCTTAGAAACGGGGCCCACCAACCGCTCCTTCCATTCCAGCCACATAGTCTCCACGGGGAGCTGTCTCCAAAGGGCTGTCTTGTCCTGCCTTGCTCCAGCACCGGCATCTGAGTCCCGGAGCGGCAGTGACTCGGTCAAGCTCCCGAAGCCAGGCCCAGCATCGAGGAATCGGACCACCAGGCTAGTGCTGGGCATTTCACAGAACTTAGCCCAGCGGGGGAAACGAAGACATTCAGCTGTAATATGGTATCAGCCCGCACTTGCGAATATGCAACAAGCAAAAACATTCCATTTCTTCAACTGGAAGTTTACATTCTAAAAGAAGAGGGGGGAGACCCTGAAACAGAGCCATCTACTCTAGACAGTTAAACCTGAAGTAAAATTAGAAAATGTGTCACATGGAAAAACTCCGCAGTGAGAGAGAGTTTCTACCCCCCCCCCCCCCCCCTTTTTTCTTCTTTCCCTGGGAGCCTGAGTAATTTGGCATTTTAACTAGACGGGGGAGAGGGCAGCTGTGGTCTCCGTTTTGTGCCAAATGCACGGTTGTCGAGGACAGTTTTGTATCCTGCCTTGTGGATGGGGGTGCAGTGAGGCATCTGCCTGGCAACCGGATGGACAGGGCTAAGAGCTGCGGAGTTCGGTCACTGCCCCCCCCGAGTACCACAGTGTCTGGGCAGACTAAACTCGGGCATGCAAGAATGCTGCTGCTAACAGTGCTTTTAGGGTTCACCTGGTCCAACCCCTTTACTTCTCAGATGGGAAACTGAGGCCCCCAAAGAAGCAGAGATCCATTTGAGACAAAGGAAGAACAGGGGAACATCAAAGCTGAGCCTCTGGGCAGGTGTCTACTGTACCTTCCCCCATCATTGCTGTCTGTACCTCCTGAAGATAGGGGAGCCCCTCCATGGCTGATGGTCACCTGAATGTACCAGGTTTCCACTGGGTTATTCATTTCAGAAGCATTGCCTGAGTACCTACCAGGGGCCAGGCATAGTGCTAGGTGCTGGGGTATGGAAAAGGTCCCCAGTTTAGACACTCGAGGTGGCCTTCCCCCAGATTTCAATGTGCAGTTTGAGCTCAGGCTGTGAGGAGGGATATTCTGGGACACAAGGCCAGAACAGCACCTTGGTGGGATGTCAGGGGTCTCAAATGCCATGCTAAGTAGTGCTGTCATTGTTGTCCATAGCTGCTGTAACAAGTCACCACAAATTTAGTGACTTACATCAAAAAAACAAACAAAAATTTATAATCTTACAGTTCTTTAGGTCAGAAGTCCAACCCAGGTCTTACTTGGATAAAAAGTAAGGTCTCAGGACACCTGGGTGGCTCAGTCAGTTAAGCGTCTGCCTTCAGCTCAGGTCGTGATCCCAGGGTCCTGGGATCTGGTCCCACACCGGGCTCTCTGCTCAGCAGGGAGCCTGCTTCTCCCTCTCCCTCTGTCTCCCACTCCCCTTGCTTGTGTGCACAAACTCTCTCTATCTGACACATAAATAAATAAAATCTTTTAAAAATAGGTAAGGTATTAACAGACTGAGCTCTCTTCCAGAAGCTTGAAGGGAAAATCCATTTCTTGCCTTTTCCAGCTTCTAGAGGCCACCTGTGTTCCTTGGCTCATGGTCCCTTCCTGCATCATCAGCATCAACAAAGAAGGCCAGTCAAGTTCTTCCCAGGTTGCATCTTACTGACCTCCTCTCCTCCCCCTGCTTCTACTCTTAAGGACCCTTATGATTATGCTGGGCCCACAAGCATCTTCCACAATCCTCTTTTCTCCAGGACCTTCTTTTTTGTCAGCTGATCAATGACCTGAATTCTACCTACAACCTTACTTCTCCTACACCATGTAACTGAACGTATTCACAGGTTCTGGAGATGAAGACGTGGACACCTTTGGAGGGCCATGACCACCTTCCACGGGTGGTTAACACGGGAAGATGACAAAGGGTTCGAAGCCGGGTTGCATGATCAGAGTTGGTGTTACAGCGTTGCTCAAGCTCTAACGTGCACGCAAATCACCAGGGAGCTTGTTACAATGCACATTCTGATTTATGGGGTCTGTGGCTGGGACCGGAGATGCTGCTGCTGCTGCTGCTGCTGCTGCTGCTGGTCCCCGGACCACATCTGGGCAGTGAGAAGCTAGAAGACTACTGTGGGCCGTAGCTGGAGGACACACCGAAGGGTGGCGGGAGACAGACCTACGTGCTGAAAATAAAGATGGAAGAAGCCTATCGCTAAGATGCAGGGCTGAGAGGGGAGAAGCACCTGGAGGGCCCAAATGCAGATGGAGTTTTGGGTATGTTGCTGTAGAAATGGCAAGAATTGAAGTTCAGTTTTTCCGCCAGCGTTTAGGCTCTCTGGCCTTCTATCCTAGAATCGTTACAACTTCCCAGCACCCGAAAAGCCTACCTTCATTTTCTTCTGGTGACATGTACTCTATCCTGACCTATTATATCTGGGTCCCTGCCACATCCCCCCATTCTGGTCCCCGCACCCACTGTCACAGCGGATAGCTGTGGGTGGTCTCCCAGCAGGGCAGGGACACACACGGATTTTGCTAAGGTCAAGGGTTCATAATGCTGGGTTTTTACTCAGATCTCCACAGTCTCAGGCTTTGAATGATTCATTCATTAATGGATTCAAATGCTCATTGTGTCCGTTGGTGCCATGTCAGATGCTGAGGAAACATGGATAAATAAAATAGGTTTCCTGCCCTCAGGGAACCGCAGTGATGTGGGAGCAGGGAAGGAAGGAGGTACTGAATGGGTCACCAATTACAGGCCCGATGCTTACCTCCTTACTCTTCTGAGACGGAATTACTGGCCCAATGTATAGCTAAGGAAGATAAGGCAGAGAGAGCTGAGATCTGAACCCAAGACCCAGGCTCCCAGAGCTCATCTGCCTGAACTATACCCCCTGAAAATCCCCCTGGGATCCAGTGCCAGCCATGCTCCTCCTCTGTGTTGCAACCATGGGCTGGTACTTTCCTCTCTGAGACTCGGGATCGCCACATCGGAAAGGAGGCCTTCAGGCTGCACCAGTTGTTCTCAGCCCTGACTGCACCCCAGAATCACACCAGCAGCTTTTAAAACCTGCCAGTGACCCGACCTCACCCTGGATGGGTCCAGCATCCTGGAAGTGGGGAAGGCTGGGCATCGTGTTCATTCTGAATCTCCACGTGATTCTAAGGTACAACCAAGGTTGAGAACCACCAAGGCCCTTACGACCTGACTCCTGGAATTCCAGTTTCCGGAAAGACCCACTTCTCATACAGCCCTTTCAGGACATGTGCAGAATGAATGAACAAAGCAGGAAGGACAAAGGGAGGAAGGATTCACGACTCCATTCAACTAAGGGAAATATGGGGCAGTGATGCAGCACTGTCCCTCCACCTGCTGTCACTTTTCTCCTTTGTTTTGTTTTGTTTAAGATTTTATTTATTTATTTGAGACAGAGAGAGAGAGCAGGGGGTGGGGATAGGGGAAGACAGAGGAAGAGGGCAGAGAAGAGGGAGAGGCAGACTCCCTGCTGAGCAGGGAGCCTAACACACAGGGCTTGATCCTAGGACCCTGAGATTGAGACCTGAGCTGAAAGCAGAGGCTTGACGGACTGAGCCACCCAGGCGCCCCATCTCTCTTTGGATTAGAGAAGTAGCACCAGTAGATAAAGGCGGGCTGAGCTCCTCTTGTGTGCTGCTGTAGGGAGGAGGAGAAATCACTACTGCCTTTCCAAAGAATGCAACAGAAGCTTTAAAAATGGGCATGCACTAGAGCCAACAATTTGCTTCAGGAATTTGTGCTAGGGAATAACTATGGAAAGGGTCAAATACAGAACTACAAGAATGGGGTCATCATGATAGTTTTTATAGTAGCGAACAATCAGAAACCGTCTAACGGCATAAAAGGGGACTAGTTTAATTATGGGACGTATATACAATGAAATACGATTTCAATTACAAAGGATGTTAGGGAACAATATTTAATGCTCCAGAGGAAGTGTTTAGATGACTATTAAGGGGAAAAAAATGCCAAGCAATGAAACACAATGTACAGAATGAGCTATTCTCTTTATAACATATATGCACATTTAGGCAAATAACTTTGAAAAATTGTCCACTAAGTGTTGGCAGCATTTATCCCTGAGTCACGAGACAATATGTGACCTTTGTAAACTCCTCCACCCCCAGATCTTTACACTGACTATTTCTTTGACTATGAATTTTTTAGTGTAACTGAAAAAATAAAGCTCCTCCTTCAAAACCCGCTTCCCTCCCCCTCTACCCCAACTGCTGGTGGAAATAGACATCCCTACTCTGGTAAGGCAGAGGCTCACCTGCACCTGCAATAGGACACACAGGATAGGCTCCTTAGCAGTTAAGCCAGCTGCTGCCCACTGGTCTCTACTACTGAGCTCTGAGTCGCTCTAGGATATGAGCACTTGGACCAGTGCATCTTCTTAGTCACCAACCACACATCCCAGAGGGCCTCTGTGAGATCAGGCAGTTAGAAAATATGGGGAGAAGACAGAAATCTATATATCTATAAATATATCTCTATCTATCTATAAATATAAATACATAAAATGTTATATATATATATACAACATACATACATACATACATATACAGTAGCCAGAGCACAGAACATGGCAGTTTTTCAAAGACTTCAATAGATGTTCACTTTGTAGAAAGACTCGTTGAAAAAGCCCTCCTAGTGGTAGAGGGGATTTAAAGCTGGGCCCCATGCAAGTCCTCAGTGATGGAAGGGTGACTCCTGGAGATGTTGAAGGCAATGCTGCCCCCTGCAAATCAGACTCTAGCCAAGCTCCCTCAAACCCAGGAAGGGGCTCTCCTAATATCTGAAGTCAGGGGTCTTGCTCATTTGAGGGAGATACCAAGATCCCTACAAGAGTTTTCTTCCCTGTCCAATCTTCAAGTCATCCATGTTATGCAACAAGTGCAAAATTGCAAAATGAATTGGATTGGATAAAATTGGTTTGATTTGGTTTGGGATGGGTTGGGTTGGGTTGGGCTGGGTTGTATTAGATTAGGTTGGGCTGAGTTGAGTTCTGATGGGGAAAACAGGTGGGATGCACTTATTAGGTAACCCCAGTCTCATATCTCCCTCATTAAAGCTTTCCCAGTAATAGGTCTGGATCTTCTTCCAGGTTCGGCTCTAACCCTAGACTTTCTCTTGAATTGGGGTGGAGCAGAGGAAGGCGGTCAGTCAGCAAACCCGCTCCCCTGGGCTGATGCATCTCTGCTCCCCTGGGCTCGGTGCCAACAGTAGTATCTCAGGCCCATGATCTGCTGCCCTGGCTTTGAAAACTTATTTGCTCATCCATTCTCCTTATTGCACATTAGTGTCTTCAGCTGAATCTTATTGTAAGATTTCCTCCCTTTTGATAACCATCACCCACCCATCACCACTTTAACACTCCCACTACTAAATCATATCATGAGAAAATTCTGTGATACATCAATCTGTACTAAAAAAGCGTACGGCCACGGGACGCCTGGGTGGCTCAGTTGGTTAAGCGGCTGCCTTCGGCTCGGGTCATGATTCTAGCATCCTGGGATCGAGTCCCACATCGGGCTCCTTGCTCGGCAGGGAGTCTGCTCTTCCCTCTGCCTCTGCCTGTCTCTCTGTCTGCCTGTGCTCGCTCTCTCCCTATCTCTAACTAATACATAAATAAAATCTTAAAAAAAAAAAGTGTACGGCCTAATGAATGAGACAGGGGTGACTTCCCTTACCAGATTTTTAAAACATATTATAATGCAGTAATTATCAAGACCAAGTGAGATTTTAAAAACACGCACACACATATTCACAAGGGATCAACAGTAGAGATTTGAGTAAAAAATTTCTATCATTTAAGAAAAAAAATTACATGGTAACCAGAAGCAACATAATGATGGGTAAATCACTCACATTTTAATTAGTATTTTGGGGAATCCTGGGTACCACTTTGAAAAAAAACTGACTTCAGATTACACACTACATAATCTATGTAATTAACCTAATTTACAGTCCATTTTAAGCAGATCAAGCTGCAGATATTCAAAGAAACCTTGAAAATAAACTCAATATTTAGCAAGCAGAGAAAAGATAAATGTACAACTTTTGACAAAATGGAGGCCATCAGGAATAAGATGAATGGGGATAAGCTAGGCAACAAATTGTTATGCAATTACATATAATGAAAAAAGATAAAGAGCAAAATAACATTAGCATAAATTTCTAACTAGTTATTAAAGTTACCAAAGGAAAAAAAAACTAAAAGTCCCAATAATGTACCCTCATTCCAGGCCCTGGGCTAGGTTCTAGGATTCAGAGTTGGAAAGGCCCAGTCCCTGCCTCTTGGAGATTCCTGTGTAGTAGGGAAGGCAGACTTCATCAGTGATTTCATCAGTGGTCACCATCCATCTGAGAAGCCCTGTGACTGAGGAATGGGTTAATAGTGTCAGCCCAGAGGAAAGACACCCGACCTGCCTGGTGGAGGAGGGCTTCCCAAAGAGAATGGGTAAATGATGAATGGTGGGCTGCCAGGGGCACGAGAAGAAAGGTAGTCTCAAAGACCGACCAGCCTGGGCAGAGACACAAAGGTG
>RCUC01088498.1:0-12362 GCA_003697995.1 Taxidea taxus jeffersonii | reverse complement strand
AAATTTTTAAAAACTAATTTTAATAACAATTTTATTATTTTAATAAAATAATTTTTATTATTTTATTTGACAGAGATCACAAGCAGGCAGGCAGAGAGGGGGGAAGCAGGCTCCCTGATGAGCAGAGAGCCCAATTCAGGGCTTGATCCCAGGACCCCTGGATTATGACCTGAGCCGAAGACAGGCTTTAACCCACTGAGCCACTCAGGGGCCCCCCTCCTTTGTTTTTTTTAAAAAGAGACTTGACACTTGATCCTACATTGAGCAGTTGTATTTTCCTGACCAGAAGCCCAGTGTGGAAGAGTGGCTCAGGCCTACCCTTGCTCAGTTTGCTTTTGTTAGAAAAACTAAATCAGGAAACTTCCTTTTCACAAGCGTCAGTAGTGATGCCTGGTTTTAGTGAGGACATTCCTGGAGAACATTGGTGGATTATCCCCAAGGGTAATTACCAAACTGTTTTTTGCTTTCTAAATCTGGGTTATGTGCAGTCACTGGTTGTATCTGATTTGCCCTGAGCTTTTGCTCTGATGCACTGTCTGATCATGAAAATAATGGTTCCCCTGCTGGAGATGGAGAAATCGAGATAGGCCTCACTATGGTTTCCTTTTGAGGCCTGGAGGTGGTTAATTTGCTCTTCTAATTCTCTTGTGGTAGATGACTATCCTGCCTCTTTAATAAATTAAAAAGTGGGCAGAGCAGTATAAAGGTTAGTAAAGTATATGATGGGTCTTTGTTTTTCCTGCTAACTTTATTCTCAGTTTGTGCCTCCTAGAACCCCACATGCTTCTTGATTTTTCCTGTGACAGCAGGGATGACATTAGTGGTAGGCTCAGTTGTTCCTTTCACAAACTTGACTGTTTGTTTTGCCTCTGAGTACCTCATCGACCAGCTGCACATTGCTTCCGTTCTGCCTTTTCTACCCTTTCTCTTATTTCTAGTTGGGAACTTTCTGCTTTGTTGTTTCTTTCACCAGAAGGTTGGATGTTAGGATGAGGAGGGATCCAGAGCCTAGAATTTCTCACTAGACAGTACTCCATCCACCAGTGGACCAAAATCCCCAAGGGGCAGGTCAGTTGAGGCCAAACTGAGGCATGCTCAGAAAAGAATCTTAAAATGGGCCTGAGAGTGATAGAGATGGGTAGATGAACCATTTTTAGCTTAGGGTAGGGTAGTGGTGCACACCTTGTATTGTACGTACAAGAAGCCATGTAAGTAAATCCCATGCCCACTACCAGACCGCTCTTGTTACCGGGCCTTCGGTAGACACTTAACTGTTTGTTCTCATGGGATTACGTTTTTCAAGTTTTTCTCACAGTTTGAACACGGTATATAAATACTGTTTTCCTCCTCAGTTGAAACTCATCTTTTTTAAAAGTAAACTCATTGTTCAAGTCACAGAAATCCAAATTAGGAACAAAAATGGGATTCTGATTAAACACAGAGGTAGCCAGTAGTTGGCACTTCATCTTTTGGTTCTAAGCAACTGACTCATCTCCCAGAGAAAAAAATGTGTGTGTTTGTTTTAAGATTTATTTGAGAGGGAGAGCGAGAGTGTGCGCATGCTTATGAGCAGGGGGAGGGACAGAGGGAGGAGGAGACGAGCTGAGCAGGGAGTCCCATGTGGGGCTTGATTCTAGGCCCCTGAAATTACGACCTGAGTCAAAATCAAGGGTCAGACACTTAACTGACTTGAGCCACCCAGGCGCCCCCAAAACAGTTTATAGTAAAGACATAGATGGGCTAGAACTAGCACACCACCAGGAACTGGACTTGCTCCGCCCGTCTCACTGTCTGCCTGGCTTTTTGGTGTGGCTGCCACTCTGCTCCATTCTTTGATCTCTTGTCATGGCTTGCTGTCCTTGTCTAATCATAGCTTTTGCTTCCTTATAAGTTTAGTTTGCAGTTAGCCTATCCCTGTAGGCGCTCTGTCTATACATTCTGAAAAAAGAGAACAATTCATCCTTCAGCAAATTCCAGAGGGAGAATACAGCCCAGCAGATCTCTGGATCAGGCCCGTCATAGGTCATCTTCAGTGCCCTCTGTAAAGAGAAGGCAGAGCTGTGTGGTCCGGATGGAGCTCCCCCTTCAACTGTGTCTGTGGAGGAATGGTTCCCCCAGGAGGGGAATTTGTGTCGCTGACAGTGCCACTGAGTCTATCCGTACTGTACACAACACCGGGTGTAGAGTTCCTTAGCTCTTCCGAGTTTTAAGAGAAGCAACTGACATCCTTACTTGGATGTGTTCAGTGCGTAGTGATTAGCAAATACATGTGTGGGGAGTGGGGAAGGTGGGGAGAGAGGAGTTTGCAAAGGCAGGGACTTACAGAGCCTTTTTATTATAAGCTTTAGCATTAAAGCAGGAGCTCTGTCCCTGTATCTAGTTCTAGTAGAACAGTGGTGAGAACTTCCAACACTGTTGCTCTGAGACAGTTAGGAACATAGACTTTCCTCAATAGAGTCTTGTTTTTCAAAGGCACATATACTATCTGTCCTCTTTTGTCTTAAAGGACAAGGAATAGAATAAAAAGTGATAATCCCACAGAATGAAAGAATGCAAAAGGAGAGAACAGGCAAGAGGTAATGATTTTGGGAAGGAGTTAAATGAGTGGTAGAGGAAGTCAAATCTCTAGTGCCTCCAGAGGGTGAGGTATTAAAAGATCTGCACTGCAGAACCAGAGAAAGGCTTAACACGGAGCCATCAGAAAGAACACTGTCTGCTCTGGTGAAGCCTCTGATGGAGGAAAAGGACTTCTGGCTGGCAGCATGGGAGAAAAGGTGCCCGTGTCTGGAGTTGTGGGCATGTCCGCTGTGGAACTCAAGTGATCCAAGGTCCAGGGAACTCAGTGTTTAGCTCCGTGGCATCTATTGAAATGGAGGATTCTTCACAGCGAGGAACAGGGCTGTAGTGATACCTGGTCTTCCCAGAGCTACACTGAGTATCTTGGACTCAAGGAAACAGAGCAGGAAAATAGGAAGCACACCCAGTTAATCTGTCTCACCTAGAGCTGAGAATTGTTCTGTGACTACAGCCTGCATACACACCATGGCCATTTAGTCATCAGAGGAGCCAGAGCCTGGAGGGGAGGGTAAGGTTAGGGGTATAATCACAAGGGGGAATTCCTAGTACCCCCTCAGGGTGAAATCATCTCTGGGTCACCAGAGAAGAGGGTTTTTAACATCTATACTTGGGTAGATTAAAGAGAAACTAGCTACTTAAGAGGGGTGAGGGTTTCACCTAAAGTACATGGAAGCTTGGGTACTAGTCCATAAGTGAATGCTAATTCTTTTCACAGGAATATTGAGGAATTTGGGGGCAAGCTACCTAGAGTTAAAGTGAGGGTCTCTGGAAGGCAAATACTGTCAGAGGAGGATTTTAGAAGCCTAAGTGAGGAAGGACCTTCAAAGTCCTGAGTTTTCTTTGGGTTGGAAGCACAAACTAGGACAAAGTGTAAATCCACTTTAGAGTTGGTATTGTTTCTTTCGTGCTATGTCCTTAACAGAGATAGGTGCAGTTCTCCCTAAGGTGCATTCATGTAAGTATTTATAACATAGGTATATATTTTTATAGTCTGAAGAACCCATGCCTTTAACAGTTATATGAAAAGGCAGCTAGATAATCAAAAGAGGGATAGCTGAACTTTTGGGGAGTAACACCCAAAACTTGGCTTCAGCCCCAGGCCAATACTATTCTCCTTTAAAGAATAAAACACTTCCAATGAAGATAGAACCTATTGAGGGGAATGTTACTGGCATGGTTGTGTTACCTAACTAGCTTCAGTTCCAGATGCAAACTTTTCTTCAACCAGAACCAACTATCCCCCCAACTCCAGAATCTTGAGACAAGCCTCTTACTGTTTACATTTTTATAGTTTCAACAACAAAAAACGAAAGGAGAGGCTCTGCAGAAAGCCAGGAGTACTTTAACCAGCTAACAAGTGCAATTCAATTGAACAACTGGTATGCTCTTTTACAATTAGATGTTTCTACTGTAGAACACTCAATAAAATTAGACAATCTCTGAGTTTTTGCCAGCTGCTGAGAACTGAATATTTGCTCACAGCAGTGCACAAAGAACTGGGAATGGATCTATTTCAAGTAGGCAGTGTCTATGGGCACAGCCATTCATAAATTGTTTTCTGAGGAATCCATTTAATTGTTATGAGTCACAAATTATCAAACAGAAGTTTTTAAATATATTTTAAAACCATATTCTTATTAGATAGAAATAAGGCAAAAAAAATTTGTTTTTTAAAAAGAGACCAGATTTGGGACGCCTGGGTGGCTCAGTTGGTTAAGCGGCTGCCTTCGGCTCAGGTCATGATCCCAGCATCCTGGGATCGAGTCCCACATCAGGCTCCTTGCTCGGCAGGGAGCCTGCTCCTCCCTCTGCCTGCCTCTCTGTCTGCTTGTGCTCTCCCTCTCTCTCTCTCTAACTAATAAATAAATAAAATCTTAAAAAAAAAAAAAAAAAGAGACCAGATTTGCTGAAATTTGGAAATGACAGGAAAACTATCCAAACCCTTCTACATCACAGTCTTTAGAGATGCACCCAAGTCAAAGGCAGGCTGACACAGAAAAGGGGAAATTCTCAAATCTGAGGAGTACAGGGAAAAGTCATCGAACTTAAAGGGTACAGGTGCTAATCAAAGACTAATTCACTGTTGGGTCAGGGCTCAACTAGAATCTGTATTATTTAGGCAGAGTACAAGATTTACTTAAAATACAGATTATGTAGTCTCCACTGCCCTTTAAAATAACCTGAGGCGAGCAGAACTCTAGAGTGAATTGACAATTAAACAAACTCAATCTCTAGACAGATTGGGTGGAAAGCATAGCAGCTTGGCCCAGGGTAAAGACACCCCTGTGCTCAGAATGCCAGCAGTTTGTCCCAAGACTTGGAATAAGGGTATCACTTGGCTGCGAATCACAATTATAATAGATGCAAGAGGAGAAGCTGCTCTTGAAATCCTTGAAGTCCTAAACATGGACATCCCTTGCCCTGTTTACAGTTTGAATAGTCATCTAGACAGGTAAAGTAATGAACTGTTCTAAAGACAAGTTTCTGGGGCAATCACTTCTTGTTCAGCTTATTTAAAAGGATTAAGTTGCAGGTGTTGATGAACATAAGAATGCTTGCCTAAAGTCCTATTCTATATGTAATTTATACTCTGATTAGTTAATGGTTATTAACATACAATGACTTGATCATGTAAAACACCAGCCCTTTCAGGGTGTGGTGATACTTTTAAAGTTTCCAGTTGGTATGTTGAGCTCTTTCTCTTTATTCCTATCTTCTCTATTAGCTTTACCTTCAAGCCAGGATGAAGGGAGACTGGGCAAGACTCTTACGCCCCACACTGCAATTTGGTCTTGTTGCTGTGTCCATTTATGTGGGCCTCTCTCGAGTTTCTGACTACAAACACCACTGGAGCGATGTACTGACTGGACTCATTCAAGGAGCCCTGGTTGCAATATTAGTTGTAAGTATACAGGGCAGCAGCCTACAGCTTGATACTGATAAACACTGGGAGGAGTAAGTAGAAATCCTGTCCCAGGGAGAAAACTATCCAAAGGCAGGTAATGTGGCTTAGTAATTTTTACCGGGTAATCACTCAGTGTTATTAACTATGTTGCACTTTCCAAAAGTTACCAAAAATCTTAATTGTATGTACTTTTGCTATAGTGTTTAGTTTCGTTTTGGTTTTGGTATGAATTGCAGAATAACCTAAGTGCTAACAGAATAAGTCTGTTTACTCAAGACCTAACTAAGCAACTCTCAATTTAAAAGCATCTGTTTCTAACTCCGTTAGTCCCTTTTTTTCTTTTGGTACCCCTTCTCTGTGATAGGGTTTTATTTTTGCCAACTGCCTGTTACAACTGTGTATATGGTATGTGTATATGGTTTTTAAACTGAGAATGGGACAAAAGTATTTAATGATGTAATTTAAGTATAACGTGTTTTCTGTAGGCAGTGTATGTATCCGATTTCTTCAAGAACAGAAATTCTCCTTTTAAAGAAAGGAAAGAGGAGGACTCCCATACAACTCTGCATGAAACACCAACGACAGGAAATCACTTTAGGAACAGTCACCAACCTTGAAGGTAGCAGAGTGCCCAGATGAAGCTGGCCCACTTTCTAAAGGAAAATGATTGCAATCAAAAGACAAGAGGATGAGTTTTCTTCATGGTGTACAAGCCTTTAAGGGACTGCTGCTGCTATACCTCTTGGATGCCCACTTTACCTGTGTGTATATAGTTACATTTAACACAGTGGTTCTCTAATAGCTCTAAGTTCATTTAAAAAAAATTTCAAGCCTTTCACTAAAACAGTCCCACCTGTACATTTTTTTATTAAAAAAAATGTAATGCTTATGTACAAATGTGTATGTAATATGCTTTCTTCGGATGATGCCTGATTGAAGTATAATATTAAAATGTCTGAGTACAACTGCCTTGAAATGGGAGAACCAAATCAACATTTCTGTAAGCATTTTGTAGTCAACTGTAATCAGGTGGTGAAAAATTTAAAATCCCACATTCGTTTAGCTAACTCTTTATAAGTAGAGGCTGGCAGCAAACACAATATCTCTCTTGATTTTGGTGATTCCTAAGAGAAAAGAAAAGACAGTTTAAACCTCCAAGATCACAAAGATTGTAATTCCCCTCTGGTGGGGTTTTAATACAACAATCGTGATGACACAAAGCCTTGTTGGTCTAAGAGGAGAGCAGGGTAACTTAGAAACCAGACTCCTACTCTTGTGACCCTAGACTCAGAAGTACCCTGTGTCTGTGCGCAGGGCTGAAAACGGTGTCTCAGACTACGCACAAAGACTCACTGAGGGAAGGACTAAATCGTCAAAGGCAGTTAGCTGACCCCAAAGCATGAATTTTCAGCCTACTTCAGGAGACACTTTATTTTCACTTACCACGTGAGATTCTTTCTGAACTAAGGCAGGACAAACAAAGCTTATTATTTAATAAGTTTACATAACTAAACTCTGGCTGATTAAATAGGCCTGCCCCATCAACCGTATGGCAACAGTGCCCAGTTGTTGCACACCTCTGAGGACACTGGTTAGCAGAAATCATTAGGGGTTGTGACTATATGAGCAACTAATTCAGAGCGACAAGGTGGCTGGCTGCTATTCTTTAATGTGTTAACTCACAGCCCTTTTTCTTGGCAAATATTCAGACGGAACAAACTGTAAGCAGGTTATATACTCCCTCCGGCCCCCTGCCTGCCTCTAGTTACTACCACCTTGGACTGGCCATCTGGTTTTTCCCGGTCTTCCTGCTTCCACCTTGCTAATCTGCAGACTTCCCTACAATGCAACAGCAAGAACTGCCAGAGCATACCACTCCTGGGGTCAAACCTCCAATCATTTCAGAAAAAAGCCAGGGGCTGAGGGGTAACATGATCATCTCTTTTCTCCTTCCAACTATTCTACTCCTCACTCTGCTCTAGCCACAATGGTCTCTTGCTGTTGCTTACATCTATCAAGCATACATGAAGGGCCTCAATACCACCTTCTGAGTGAGGGCCCTAGCCCATCTCCTCTATCCCTCAATTCCTATTGTCTCTTCCTTTCTTTTCCTATAGACTTAGCACCACCTGAAATACTTTAATTGTTGATTTATTTTAGGTCTCCTCACACTAGAATGTAAGCTCCAGGAAGGCAGGGATTTGTGGGTTTTTTGTTCACTGCTGTATCCCCTGGTGCTTAAAACCATGCTGCACATAGCACACAATAAATATTTATAAATGATTATATATAAAATCTTGAAACTTTTTCCCAGAGAGACACTCTAAAATGTTGTTTAAATACTACTTTAAAAAAAAAAATATTACTAGATGGCCCTCCATCGCATTCCAGTGAAGAGCATCTGAAAATGTCTTCCTATGTTATGGCCAAGAACTCAAGTCTCAAAAGATTTTCCTTAAAGATTAGAAAAGGGCCACAGACTGGATACTGACCTTCTGCAAATTTGTTTTCCAGCTCAGTGTTTCCAATGGCTTTTGCTGCTTGACACATCTGTCGAAGCAGTTCTTCCAGGCGCCTCATACAACGAATTATGCTGCCTGTAGAGAAAGGAAACAGATCACTTGTAAAATGGAAATAACCAGAACAGTAGAACTTTTGTTAGAGGCAAGGTAGGAGAACATGGGATGATTAACTAATAGTACTCTGAGGGACTTCCCATCTAGTAAATGAGGTTGAAGACCTGACTGGCTGCCTGGTAGGCACTAGGAGAGATATAATGACAGAAAGTTTAATTTCTCATCCTTGGCTAATGGTAAAGAGTCCTAATTTATTATAATGTGTTGACATTTGCTCTTGTAAGTTCACAAAATGCCCTAGGAGCAGGGGGAGAGCAACTGTAGATTAAGGGCACCAAGATAACCTATAACCCGGGTCTGTAAGCATGAGGGGGTCTCTGTCAGACAGCAACAAAGGAAGACCACTGGGCCAATGCAGGGAGTGCGACAAAAGTACAGCTACTCAAGGACCCTGAGGGCGGCCTACTTAAGTATCTGGATACCATCTGGTGAAGAGAATGCAACTGAAGTTTAAGCAGGGGAAGAACAGCAGGATTAGGTTTGTCATTTTAAAGCTGCAATCATTCATTCTTCTTGACCATAGACTTTTACCAGTGCTTTCTTCATACTGTGTGTTCTCAAGGGAGCACAAAGGAGAAGATGTCTCTTTCCACTGGATTTGACTCCCTGAGATCAGTGGAGTTTTTTGGTTTTGTTTTTATCAAAGCTGAAGCTGTAAACACCATTTAACATCTACCACTCTTGAGCTAAACACCATCTGACTTCTACCACACTTGAGCAAGCAAGGGGCCCGGGATCCTTTCTCAGAGAGCTATCTGCTTAAGTTTAAAAGACTTTATTTTTAATGAATTCTGTCTGATATGCGAGGTATGAACTCTACTTTAAGTCCTTACCATTATTAACTCCTTTTAACATTGAACTAATCCATCAACATTTATCAAGTTCTTATAATACACTGTGTACAGCTGAGTTTTCTCTTAATGCCCTCCATGTTCTCTTCCACTGTGCCCAGTGCTTGGGGGGGAAACTGGGGAGAGTTAAACTCAGGAAGGAAGACGTAATTTGAGCTTAGATGAAGATAAAATAAAAGCCATTTGCCCAAGAGAATCCGCATAATCCAGCAGCAGGCGCCCATGCACATGTAGAGCACCTTCTCTCCCTGTGGGACAATTCCAAGAGCCAAAGATAATACTGCAGAAGGGCCTGCACCCCTAAGGACAACATTCCTGGTTGCCGTACTCACCAATGAGCCAGAGCAATGAAAACACAATGATGTTACTTTCACATTCTGGGAGGTTTGTGGGAGGACACTGATAATAAAGACGACCAGCACACAGGTTACCTTAAAAGACAAATGCGGATAACACCCTGCCATCTGCTACCTGTAGGATGTTTGCCTACTTTAGATTCAGTTCAATACTATCTAAAAGATTTTGAGACAGAGATCACAAGTAGGCAGAGAGGAAGGCAGAGAGAGAGGAGGCGGCATGCTCTCCACTGAGCAGAGAGCCCAATGTGGGGCTCAATCCCAGGACCCTAGGATCATGACCTGAGCCGAAGGCAGAGCCTTTAACCCACTGAGCCACCCAGGCGCCCCAGTTCAATACTATTTAAACAGAGAGTATCCTCTACCTAACTCTGTCACTTGAGATAAATGTACAAATCCTTTGACACTGGCAAAACTCTGAAGGAATGTAAAATGTCATGATACAGCCCTTCAGCCAAAATATTCCAAGTCCATTGGGCTTTGTTTTTTTTTTTTCTTTTTGGTCCTGTTCTCATTAAAAGCTTCATGAATTCTAGGGGAAAACTCCAGCCTTCAAATACAGCCTATTTCTACTACACAACTCTGTCCAAGTTATTTAGTACCTAGCGAGGGACTTCATAAGAGTCAACAGCAAAACGGTGACCAGAACAAATTCTGTAAAATCCAACCAATCACATATATACATCTTATATTACTGGAGAGTAAAGTTACCAATGTCCCGAGTTAGATTCAGGCATCAAAGAAAGGAGAAATTGGGCTGATCGTGTTTCAAGAAAAAAGGATGATATCCAACATTTTCTGAGCACTTATTTTGTGGCGGGTCTTCTAATATATTATCTCATGTAAAACTTCTCATTTGACATTTACAATTGGGCCAAGTATTGTCTTCGTCCTCATTTTAGAGAGAGGGAAAAGGAGAAGGAGAAGTTGCATACATAACCTGACCAAGGTCAGAGCCAGGAGTAGATGATAGAGGCAGGATTTGAGTCTAGACTGAAGATTCTAGAGCCCAGGCATTTACCAGTATCACAGTGCCTCACAGAAATATCTATATTTTCTATAATAAATCTGTATTAACTTATAAATTCTAATTTATATATTTAAAGTAAGAAAAATCAAATATTTTTAAGTTTTTAAAAAGTTTGAGAGCATACATGTGCAAGTGGTGGTGTGGGGGGGCAGCAAAGGGAGACGGAAACACAGAATCCGCAAGCAGACTTTCTACTGAGCACGGAACCCGATGTGGAGCTCGATCCCAAGACCGTGAGATCATGACCTGAGATGGAATCAAGAGCCGCTTAACCCACCAAGCCAGCCAGGTCCCCAATTTTTAAAGTTTTTTAGGCCTTACGCTAAAGCTTCTCACTTGCATAAAAATCTTCATTGCCAGGTAGTGACAAAGAATTTACATTAATGAGATTCCAGAAATAGTAAGCAGTAAAAATTGGCAAGCAGGATCCAAATAAAGGAGTCTGTTTTCTAAATTTGGCAATTAAAGTCACTAGTGTCTTTTAATAATTTCACCTGATCTTAGCCAAAAGGCTGAGAGGGGAGTCTTACAGTAATTTCAACAAGCTAAGACAACACATTACCATGGATCAAGATGGAAATGGGGGGTAAGGAACTAAAGGTGGTCTGTTCTCAACTAGTCCTAAGCCTCTGCTGTAAAAGGAAGGAAGGATTGAGGGTGATGACAACAAAATACTTGTCAAGACAAACTGACAGGAGCAGCTCCCATTTATTGAATGCTGTGTGCCAGGCATTGTGCTAAAGGCTCACTATACGTCAGGTTAGCCTCACACTATGAGGAAGGAGCTATTACACTCATTTTATAGCCAAAGAAACTGAGATACAGTTAAGTTGCCCAAGATCATTTAACTGAGTAGGATTTATGGCCTGGATTTGTGTCTTGCTCTTAACCACCTGGTTATGTTTGTAGCTGAAAAAGGTGTGGATGAAAACTATAAGCCTATTATTAATGGCAAGATTGAGGAAGGTGGAGAAAAGAGTGACGCAAGGCCCTGAAATTCAGACCAAGGGTGCACGGAAGGGTCCATCTTCCAAAGAAGAAAGAATAAGGTAAAGGATAGAGGTAAATGAGTTTCTAGATAAAGAAGACAGATCGAATGTTTTCTCCCTTTCCTATGATGCACGAGTGACAACCTATGAAGCTGGGGCAGAGCTGCTGCAGATACTTAACACTTCATGTCCATTATGGACTTCATGTCCATGGAAGTGGACAGACCAGGGATTACATTTCAACTGTGCCATTTACTATGTGAGGGGCTGTATTAGTAAGTTAGGAGTGACTTCTTTGTGAGTGATAAAAATATCCTAAAATTAGATCATGAAACTCTGAATACACTAAAAACCATTGAATAGTGCAATCAGCAGGATGACTTTATGCTTAATTTGAGTTCTTCCAGAATGGTAATGTAAACTTGAGGTGAAAATGATCAGTGACACTGAATTGGACATTTAAAATGGTGGATTTTATGTTATGCAAATTCTGTCACCAAAAAAAAAAAAAAAAAAAAAAAAAAGGCAGTGATTAGTCAGAATTCAATTTGCTTCCTATTCTAGCCCCTGGTCGACAACCATTAGTTTACTTTGTCTCTATGGATTTGCCTATTCCAGACAGTTCTTATAAGTGGAATTATACAATAGATTGCCTCTGTGTCTTTTTTTTTTAAACTTAGAACTTTACTGTGTTCAATTTCACCCACATTTTAGCAATAATCAGCATTTCATTCCTTTTTATAGCTGAATACTACATTACACTGATATATCGCAATTTATTCATCCACTAATGGACACATGCAATCATCAGATTCATCTGGTTCTTGAACAGAATAGTATTATTCTCATTGAGGATGGAAAACAACACATTTCTCTGAATAGTGTTTCCATCTCTAGCTTTCTGGCGTTCCACAAAGTGGTCCCCCATAGTTCATGTCCTGAGTCTGATTTAATATTCCTATCTAGGTGGTTTTAATGAGTTTGACTGAGATCAGGATCACAAATATATTTTTCTGCA
>RCUC01088497.1:0-10042 GCA_003697995.1 Taxidea taxus jeffersonii | reverse complement strand
ATTGCCAAGAGATGTTTTCATCAAGTGTGGTTGCTCAGTCTCAGTATCTCACGCTGTCTGATTCATCCTGAGCATCGGAAATTCAGAAGAGCTTGCAACGGATAGAAGAAAGGCATTTTATTTGTTAAACAGAAAATCAGGGTATGAGATGAAACGCTAAGATATGCAAATGTCTGTCTTCTTTGTGGGAGAACCTGGGAGAAATGCACTAGATTATTTTGAAATTAATTCAGCCTGAATGTCTGTGGAGTTTAAATGTAGCCCTCAGGAGAGTAAATAATGCAGAATGTGAAACCAGAAAAGAGGTTTGAGATGCACCAGCAAAAGCTTCTTTCAGCCCAACTTCTGCACCCGATCATTCTACTTAGTAGGATCTCTATGTAATTTGCAAAGATTAAAACCTGTTGCAAGAGAATTAGCCCAAGCACATGATTTAATCACGTAAGAGGCTTCCAGCCTCCCCTGGCCTTGTCAACAGTAGTTCCAAACCTGTGAGGGCTTGCGGACAGATTCCAGGTTGCTTGATAAATATTACTTATTTTGCCTTAAACAAAAAATTCACATACATTAATCTTTAAATATCAAACGAGAATGGCTACTCTGGGTTTGCAAATTAGTGACTTAAAAATGTGATTTCCAAAGAGTTCTTCTTGGGAGGAGGATCAAAGATGGGACTGCCAAAGCACCCTGGGAGTTTAATTGGATATATGTGTAAGTGGCTGAGAGCTGCCCAGGCTCCAGGGTTCCACGCCCAAAACACTGCCTGCTTTGCTGGTCACCATGTCCTTTCAAGTAGGAGTCACGTGGAGCTGCCTGTTCAAGGCTACGCACTGAGATGAGGAAAGGAAAGAGCTGGATTTGGGGATGTCTTTGCCTTGAGGATGCTTATTTTAGGGGTATGTTCCTTTGTCTGCCCCAGTCAGGGATGGACAGAGGAGCTGAGGGCCAGCCTGGATCACCGAGGCCTCTGGGGAGGGAGAGGAGTCACCTCAGCCTAAGCCTTGGGACATGTCTGTCTGGGAGGGTTGGAAAAAAGGCCAATGTGCCTGTGCATGGGGCTGGGCTGTGAAGCAGCCTGGGTTTGGGCGCCACCAGCCTATTTGAACTCGGGCTCCATCTCTCGGGTTGCATGACCTTGGGCAGGTGGACTTTATCTTGTTTCACTGTCTTGGAGATGGAACTGCTTGGCTTACTAACACCGCACTTCCCAAGGCTGAGGCTCTACCGAGCCCTATTTCCCGGGTGATTCTGGAGTTCCTCCAAGGAATGAGGCTTTGCAAAAGGGCCAGGGAGCTCACTCCAGTTCAAGAGCATGCATACCCCAGCGACACAGGGTCCCCAGAGCATCAGGTGCCTGGCTGGCCTCTGACCTCCTGGAGCTATTCCAGAAGCCCAGAGCTCCTCCTCCTTCCCTTCCAGCTGAAGCGGCATTTGCTTGTCCATCAGAGGCCTCCCAGCCACACCTGTCAAGCTGCCCAGCCCACACCACCAGAAGCTGGGCTCCCTGGGGCAGCCTCAGACCTTGCTCCGAGAGGAGATCTTGGTGGCCATGTAGGGCCCTAAAGACCCTGGGGTCACTCATGGAGAAGAGGGAAGGAGGGAATGGCTAAATGTTCAAACTATATTTCAGCCTCCTGCCAGCTTTTCTTCCTGCCTCTCCCCCAACCCCCTTCTAGAATCACCCCCTTCCCATTTGACTCCACAGTCTCTGACATAGGGGCATTCCAAAGCCCACACCTTAACAGGCCAGTCCCCTGCTGTCCATTTTCACTCCACGAGCTCCAGGCTCGTGGTGTCCATGACCTGGCCCAGCTGCTCTTCCAGGATCATCTGGGTCCTGCATGTCCCGGCCACACCTGGCTCTCCACAGCTCCCTGAAGGCAGCCAGGGTTTGAGGCTCCACAGCTTTTGTGCATGCTGTTCCCTCTCCCTGGAACACCCTTCCCTACTTTCATATGGCGCAAGCTCCTACACACTCTTCAAGGTGAAGTACTGTCTCTTCTGGAAGGCCCTCAGCCCTGCTCCAGCTCCCCACCCACCACCTTCCTGCGCCATTTCCTTCCTAGTTCCCAGGGGCCCAGCAGGCCTGGCTGAAGGCAGCAGAGAGTGGCCTGATGTGAGCCCCAGCACAGAGCCTCCGGATGGGACAATCTCCCTTTCACCCAGACAAAGTCAGTCCCACTCCCCTTCCCGGAGGCCCACGGGTCCCTTTTTCTCTGTTGCCTCCAGGCTGCAGGCATGTGGCCTCTATCTCTCATATGTGGCCTCTAGCCTGAGCTGGAAAACGACAGCCACTTTGCCATGGAGCAGGCACCCAGCCTTCGTCCCTGACCCTATGCTGCCGGCCCTCTCTCAGCCTCTCCGTGTAAAGAAGGGCCGCAGGGAAAATGTAGCTCTGGCCCATGTCACTCAGGGCTATACAGCCTGCAGGGACACATGACAGGCAGAGCACAGGGGTGAGACAGGTGTTTCAGCCAGAGAGAGGAAGGCACGAGGAAGCTGTGCCCCATATTCTCCAACCTCAGCCCCTACCCTGACCTCCCAGGTGCCGCTACCAACATGCCCCGACTGGAAGTAGAGGAGAATGTAAAATAATGTGTGGACAGGCACCCCCAGGACCATGCTGGCCTGGTATTTACCATCTTTGTGTCTGCGTTTTCTCATGTGGAATGCGGGGGGATGGTCCCTGTGTGCGCAGCTGTGGTGAGGCTTAACTGAGCGCGAGGTACCCCCCTGCTTACAGAGTCAGGCACTTGGGAGCACTCTGTGAAGGCTGCCTGTTGCTCTTACAGAGACAGATTTTTACAGTTTACAACACTCGACGAAGGTCACGTGAACAGGAAGGAGCATCCCTGCAGACCCAGCCGGATTCTGAGTGGCTGCACATGTCTACCTGCCCCCAGAAGCCCATTTGGCTCCCCGTTCTGCTCCCTAGCAGCCGCTTTCCCAGGGTCACAAAACCCTCGGCAGGGCTCTTTGTTCTCCAATTAGCCCCTAAATCTATGATCTTGTTTTGAACTGAGTATTGACCACTCATCTAGGACCCAGCTCAGTCCTCTGGTTGCACATACCCAGGTCACAGGCCCAAGATCGCCCATGCCTGTAGAATATGGCGTGGCTGGGGCCCCCACTTCCCTGCCCTCCCCCCCACCAGGGGAGAGTAACTACACAGCCTCTTGTAGCCCCCCTGAGCTTCCTCCCCAGGGCAGGAGCAGCTTGCTGGGAAGCTTGGGTCGAGGTCCTGCCACTCAGTCCCACAAATACAGACATTCCCTTTCTGACTTCCCTGGAGGCCTCTGGGCTGAGGCAAAGGTTCTCTTCAAAGTGGGGTCACTGTGGGCTGTCTCCAGTTGGGCCTCTTGATATTTGGGCTACATTTTATAACCAGGTCAATGGAGAGCAGAGTCAAATACGGGCCTCAGAACTGATATAGACTTAACATACAAGAATGCTGTGTCCACACGCCCTTTAAGGAAGCCTTCTCTCCCAGAGCGAGCCCATCATGGCAGAGCGGGATACGGGTCAGGGACGCCCCAGCACTGTCTATACCTGGGACACTGGGCTTCATCTAGGGAGAGAGGATGTGTGGAGGAGAAAAGTGAGGGTTTAAAGTCAGAGTGGCCAGAGCCTAAGTCCCAGCCCTGCTCCTTACTGTGTGACTTTGGGCAGATGACTCCACCCTCTGAGCCTGCTTCCTTATGTCTACGAATTAAATGACAGTAAAAACAACAATTTCCCCTTTAGAGCCAATATTTGGAGACAGTGAGCTAATCATGGATGCGAAATCCCTGGCTCAGAGTAGGTGCCCAGACAATCCCGAGAGCTGGCCCCGAGTCACAGCCTACCTGCATCGTGTCCCCTTCCTCCCCCCCCCCCCATCCCGCATGCTCTGGGGCCCCTGTGGATTTCCCGCCTGCTCTTCACTCTGGCTGCTCTCTCTGGCGCCTCGGGGGCTCTTACCTGAGAGAACTGCCAGTGGAGCTTCATTCTCTTGGCTTTGGCGTAACTGCACTCGATGAGCCGAGGCCGACTGTTGACGTCCACCAAGCACCGGTTGTCATCATCGTCGACCGTGGGGCTCAGGATGCCCACGTGGATCTGCTGACTGCTGGTGTAGTACACGTTCTGCGGGGCGGGGCAAGAATGCCGATAAGCGTCATGACGTAATGACGGAGAGATGGGAGGGTCCGGGGGAGGGGACTGCTCCCTGGGCAGCTGGCAAAGGGAGCACAAGCCTGTGGGGCTTCACACGATTTTCTGTTGCAGTGGACGGGAAGGCTTTTTACATCATGATCCAGGATAGTCTCTGGTCTGCGAGTAAGACCCGAAACTTAGTCTTACCATAGGCAGTGCAATCTGGTATTTTCCATTCTACTCTTTCCCTGAAAAGCATTGGTCATAAACTTTTAAATTGATTTCACCATCCACAGTTTAAAAAACATGGCTTGGATCCATGATTTGCAGGCTTGCTGACTTCCTCCCTCCATAAATGTTTTGTACAAGATTTGTGCTTGGCCGGTAGATACAAAGCAAGAGACCTGTGCCAGGCCTTAGGCAGTTCAGAGTCTTGTGTGATCCGCGACATGGAACATAAAATTTCCATCCAGATTACAACTGTGTAGAGCAAGGGTTGGCAAACTTTTTCTTAAAGGGCCAGGTGGAAAATATTTTTGGCTCTGCAGTGTGTTGGGTGGTCCCTAAGGCCACTCCCAGATTTGGTGATTCAGTAGGACTCACTAGACTGCCCATATTTATACTCACAGTCATGATTTCTTATAGGAAAAGGATACAAGTTTTATCAGCAAAGGGAAAAGACACATAGAGTAAAGTCAGGGGGAAACTAGGTGCCAGCTCCCCAGGGTCTTCTCCTAGAGGTCACACAGGATGTGCTTAATTTCCCCAGCAAGGAGCTGAGACAACACAGGTTAGATGTTTTCTACCGGGAAAGCTCTACAGACTCAGTTGGTTTTGTTTTGTTTGTTTGTTTTATTTTTATTTATTTTTTTTAAAGATTTTATTTATTTATTTGATAGACAGAGATCACAAGTAGGCAGAGGGGCAGAGAGAGAGAGGAGGAAGCAGGCTGTCTGCAGAGCAGAGAGCCTGATGCGGGGCTTGATCCCACGACCCTGGGATCATGACCCGAGCTGAAGGCAGCGGCTTTAACCCACTGAGCCACCCAGGCGCCCCGTTTGTTTGTTTTAATCAGGGCTGGTCACGTAGGCAGCCTCTGCCTGGTACATACCCATATTCCAGACTCCCAGGAGCAAAGCAGGTGTTTAGCATAAACCTTATTGTTTGTATAGTCTGGTTGGGCATATCGAGCCACTCTTACACATCTGGGAATGGTGGGAACCCTTCTGAAATACAAGCTTACCAACTTGGCCTGTCAAGGGCCAACATGGTAAGCAGACCTTTCAAAGGACATAGTCAGGCCTGCTGTGTTAACTCTTTCCTGCCAGAGGGCCATACGGTCTGAAAACTCAACTCTGCCATCGTAGCCTGAACACATCCACAGACAATATGTAAACAATGGCTGTGCTCTGATGATGCTTCATTTACAATAATAACAGCTGTGCATGGGCTGTAGATTACTGGCCGTAGTCTAGAGGAAAGCCACATGACCTCTGACCTTCAAAGTTTTCAGTCACTTCTCTGAAATGGTTCCCCAAAAGGGCTCTGAATGACAAGTCACAGGGTTCTGTGAGCTTTTTTCTCCATATTACTAAAGAAATTAACATCTACTCCCCTTAGGATTAGGCCCAATGGGCAAATTGAGATAGTATATTTCTTTGCTTGAGGTTAGAGTTAGGGTGGGCCTTCCTACTATCTTTGTATATTAAACAATTCACACTGGTAAATATTTTTGATTCTTTCCAAATGACAAAATAAGTCATTTCTTGTTTTAATAGAAGAGGGTGGTTGACAAGGACTTTTAAACGTGAGCGCATGACATAAAAGGGACTGTGGGGTGAGAAGGGCAGTGCAGGGAAGGAAGTAAGGGGTGGTTCTTGGGGGGCATGTTCTTCCTGACCCTTGGAAGGGAGGGAATGGGGAGGCAGGCAGGGTTACCCTTCAGACCTAAGAAGAGCCTCAGGCCAGTGTATGAGTCAAGGCCCCAACAGGAAACAGATGACACACTCAAGGTAGTAGAATCCAAGGAGGGTGTAATAAAGGCATAATGCTCCATGGTGTGGGTAGGATATAAGGGAACCATAGGGATTGTATAGTTCCATGAGGATAATAACATGGAGCTGTTACCATTCCCAGACCCAAAGGGATGAAAGAAGAGAGCAGTTACAAGAATCTGTAATAGAAAAGTTATGGAAAGAGGGTTGACTTGCAAGAAGGCTTCAGGAGGGGTTTGGGGATAATGGTGAGTGGTAGGGAATAAACACTCCACCTCTACTCTTCCCTCCACACTCTGTTCTTCTTCTGGGTCAGCCCATTGGTAGAACCCAGCTAGAAGCCAAAGAACATGGGAGCCTATTGAAACATTCCATAAATTCAGCCTCCTAGGGTAGAAGGAGAAAGATGGAGAGTAGATCTGGAGAGATGAATAGCAGACACTCAGATAATCTTATAAGTTATCAGATTTGGTGAGTCCATGGAAATGGGCATTAAATTCCCAAGATGACTGATTTTTCCCATAATAGAGGTGAAGAATCATAGTGATTAAAGTTGAGCCCAGGCCAAATGTGGAATGCCTAGCCTCAATGTGGAAATGTGACCAGAACACAGAGGCAAGAGGAGCCTATTCAACACCTATATTGGGTAAGGGACCTTCCATTATGTGGCCTGGATTTCTGGTTCACCACCAAGGAAAGCTGATGACCTGCTGTGGCTTCCGGTTTATTGGAGGTGAGGGAAAATATGATGACAGGTAGGATTTAGGAAGTTAAACAGATGCTGTCAGGCATCTAATCCATCCATCCATCCAACAATCTTTAAGTGAGATCTGAAGATGATAAAGATGAGAGAGCCATGCTCCCTCTCCTGGAGGATCCAACAGCCAAGGTGGGGAAACTAACGTATCAGGAAATAATGGCTCTAATCACACTAATATGAGCATTGTTTCTGCTTCCTCCATGGCCTCTCCCGACTCTTGCTACTTTGAAAATAGAAATAAAAACTCACCACCTCCAGAAAGGCTTCTGTGAACATGCCAGAGCCTAGAGCCACCGCCTGCCACTCAGGCCTCTCTCCAAGAGTACAGAGCGGTTTATGCCCTTGCGTGCAACGCAACCACGTTCTCTCCTCAGGACACAGGCAGCTCTTCGTCACCCTGCACACCAGGACCCAGATTTCCTGAGGCTCCAGAGTGTGGGCTGCCCGACAAGGACTGCCAGGAAGCCAGTTACTGCCACACCCCTCCCCTTCCTTCATCCCTGTCACCAGGGCTTGACCGCAGTCTCCAGGCCAGGCTCTATAGACACAAGCGGCTGCCCAGGTAATGGCGGAAATCAGTTTTGTTCACTTAGCTGCTTGGAAGTGCCTGGGGGAGATGCTCTGAGAGCCTGGCGTGCACTTACTAGCTGGTTTGGCTGTCACTGGACCTGCCCAGAGGCTGGGCAAATCCTAATAGGGACAGATAGTTGTTACTGAAAAGCAAACACAAAAGTGTCTCTTGGGGGTGGAGCCACGAAGCTGGCGGATCAGAGAGAGCAATTCGGGAGAGGCTCTCCAGTCCTCCCTCTGACCCCTCAGAAGTCCAGCCGGCAGTGGACTGAACCAGTAAACGGCCTGAACACAAAAGAGGGGAAACCGTTTCCTACAAGATGCCCCACTATTAGTACCAGTGGGGCTGGGCTTTCTGAGTCATGGGCAACCTGGAAGATTTCAGCAAGAAATGACTCAGAGGTGTGGCTCCCAGAGAGGGGCAGTCTGGCTAACCAGGGGAGTATCTGCAATGTCTGGAGATATCTGAGATTGACACGATGGAGGGGCTGCTACTGGCATCCAGGGGGTAGAGGTCAGAGACCTCTGAGCTCGCTGTTCAGCCTCCTACGATGTACAGGACAGCCCCTGCCCTGCAGCAGAGACTTTTCTGACTCTGGACACTCAGGGGTGTGGTTGTGGAGAACCCCCGCCTTAGGTGGCTAGTAACAAAACTTGTAATGTGTTCAGCTCCTACTCTGGGCCAGACACAAAGCGATGTGCATGGCTTATCCCATGGAACCCTAAAACAACTCTAGGAGGCGGGGGCTGCAATGATCCCTGTCTTGGAGATGGGGAAACTGAGGCACACAACATTGGGTGAAAGTCTCACAGGTGAGTAGCTGAGATTTACACGGAGGCAGTGTGACTCCAGAGCCACACCGGTGACCTCTCACCTTGCTCACCTGCCTCCCTTGGGTCCCTGCAGCACCAGCAGCCAGGCTGAGGGGGTGAGGGCGAGGCCAGGAGGCTGGCTTAGGAAGCTTCCCATGGTAAGCCAGTTGAGCTCTGAGAGATGATTAGGGAAGCAGCAAAGGGCTGGAGGGCCTTGTACCAAAACTTCTGTGATACAAGAGTGTAAGAAGTGGCATTTTCCCAGTAACTCCCATCAGTGGCAGAGTGCGAGCCAGATCCTGCCCGGGGATGTTTCACAAACCAACCCCCACCCCGGGTCGGGTGGGGGATGTATAGAAAAGTCATCCCTACCACTCGGTTCTTCCTCAGCTGCAAATGACGGACCTACTCATTTCCCACGCACTCCCATTCACCTGGACAGGGCTTCAAACCTGATCTGGGCATTTCATTCTGATGCTTGCAGGGAAAAGAGAAAAAGCCCTGGCAGGGGACCGAACAAACACACCCATGGATAAGCAAAGGCTCCCACCCTGCAGGATGCAGGTGGGCCCCTGGACAGAGCCTTGCCGGCTATCCTCCACACCCCTTCTCTACCTGGTAGGTGCAGAGGTGGGACTGGCCTCCACCAGAGACAGGTAAGGTCTCGCACGAGATTTGCCCCTTACCCACATCCGACAGCACCACACGGACAGACACAGCCACTGGCCCTTGGAGATGCCCCAGGAAGGGAAGAAACAGAGTTTAGTACACCTGTCTGCTAGCTACTGTCCATATCTGTGGGCACCTCCCATTTGTAAGGATAGGGAAACTGAGTCTAAGAGGGTATGCAGACCTTGCGGGGGTATAGAGGCAGGTGGCTATTCTCTCCCCTCCTGCCTGGGGGAGCTTATAGGGAAGGCTGAGACCTTGCTGACTCAGGGCCTTGCTCCCAGTCCTGGGTCGAGCATCCCAGATGGTCTTGTCCCCCCAGCCCTCAGCAGGGCCTCCACCAGAGCAGAGGCTGAGACAGGTATGGGGAGAGGGTGGAGGGCTGCTCAGGCAAATCAGGAGCACAATGGGGTTGGTTAAATGACTTAATAACAGGGTTCCAGGGTGCAACAGAAGTCCCAGCCCTCTTCCAAACAAGGGGCATGTGGATTTGGGGCAGCTTTAATCTCCTTCACTAAGTGATGTTTCCTTGGTAACACTGATGGCCTATGGAGTGGGCGCCCTTGAAAAATAAGGTAAGGTAGAGACATTCAGAGACACTCTCTCATCGGGAGAAGGGGCAGGAAACCTTCCTCAGCCCGGAGGATGCAGAGGGAGTGGAAGGAGGGAGGTCATGGTGGGGCACTTTTTTTTTTTTAAGATTTTAGTTGTTTATTTGACAGACAGAAATCAAAAGTAGGCAGAGAGGCAGGCAGAGAGAGAGGAGGAAGCAAGCTCCCCACGAAGCAAAGAGCCCGATGTGGGGCTCAATCCCAAGACTCCGGGATCATGACCTGAGCGGAAGGCAGAGGCTTTAACCCACTGAGCCACCTAGGTGCCCATGGTGGGGCACTTTTAACAAGAGGCTCTAGAACCTACTACAGGGAGGAAACAACTCTATTTGCAGGGCGCTTTCATGGGGACAGTGACCCAGGGTGAAGCAGGGTCCTCGAGGTCATTTCTTTGGAAACTTGCAGGAGATCTGTACCCTTGTTACAGCCCAATAAGGTTTCAGAGCCCAGTCCTCTGTGGGGGTAGGTGGGATGGGGAAACACACTAGGGG
>RCUC01088496.1:0-18787 GCA_003697995.1 Taxidea taxus jeffersonii | reverse complement strand
TGCTATTTAATTTGGTTTGCTGAGAGTCTGAGGGTTTTAAACCTATATTTAAACCTATATATATATATATATCAGTATCCCTGATACTGGCTTGTAGTTTTCTTTTCTCATAGTGTTTTTATCTGGCTTAGTATTATGATACCCTGGCCTCATAAAATGTTTCTGAGGGTGTTCCCTTCTATTTTTCGTAGAGCTTGAGAAAGATTGATATTAATGATTCTTTAAACATTTGGTAGATTTCACTAGTGAAACCTTCTGGTCCTGGGCTTTTCTGTATTGGGAAGTTTCTGATTACTCCTTCTATCTCCATAGTCATTATTATTCTGTTCAGACTTTCTGTTTTTTCATGGTTCAGTCTTTGTAGGTTGTACTAGTAATGTATCCACTTAGTCTAAGTTGTCCAATTTGCTTGCATATAATTATTCATAAAAATAATACACTTATATGGTCCTTTGTATTTCTATGGTTTCCTGTGTAATGTTTCCTCTTCAATTTTTAGATTCTGTTTGTGTCCTCCCTGATTTTTTCTTGGTAAGTCTCTCTAATGACTTGTCAATTTTGTATATCTTTTTGAAAAACCGATTTTTATTTTCATTAGCTTTTTCCTATTATATTTCTGGATTCTATTTCATTTATTTCTTCTCCAATCTTTATGATTTTCTTCTTTCTACTAACTTTGGGCTTAGTTTGTTCTTTTTCTATTTCCATGAAATATAAAATTGGGTTGTTTATGAAAGATCTTTCTCTTTTCTTAATGTAGGCATTTATTGCTATAAACTTCCCTCTTAGAACTTCTTTTGTTGTAGCCCATAAGTTTTGGTATGTTGTATTCTCATTTTGCTTTGTTTCAAAACACCTTGTTGTTGTTTTGTTTTATTTTTTAGATTTCTTCTTTGGCCCATTGGCTATATGTGATTTTTTCAGTTTTCTTCCTATTATTTATTTTTAGTTTCATACCACTACAGTCAGAAAAGTTACTAAGTAAGATTTTAATCCTTAATTTGTTAAGACTTGCTTTGTGACTAACATGTTATCTATCCTTGAGAATGTCCCATGTGAACTTGAGAAGAATGTATATTCTGGTGATGTTGGGTGAAATGCTTTATTTATATCTCTAAGGTGCATTTTTCTATAGTGTTATCAGGTTTGTTGTTTTCTTACTATTTTTTTTTACTTGAGTGATGTATCAAATGTTGAAAATGGGATATTGAAACTTTGTATTATTATTATTATTATTATTATTTATTGCTTCCTTCAGTTCTCTTAATATTTGCTTTAAACATTTAGATACCCTAATATGGGTACATATATACTTATAATTGCTGTATCCTCTTGATGAATTGACCCCTTTTTCACTATATAATGATCACCTTTGTCTTGTGTCACTGATTCTTACTAAAATTCTATTTTATTGGATAAAAATATAACCACTTCTGATTTCTTTTGGTTACCATTTTTATTGTGTTATTATATTAGTCACCATAAAATACGTCATTAATTTATTGATGCAGTGTTTCAAGATTCATTGTTTATGTACAACACCCAGTGACCCAGTGCTCCATGCAATATGTGCCCTCCTTAATACCCACCACCGGGCTCCATTTGCATGGGATATGTTTTTCCATCTTTCATTTCCAACCGATGTGTGGTTTTAAAACTTAAGTTAGGTCTGTTATGGGCAGCATATTATTGAATCTTGTTCTTTTCTCTATCTGGGCACTTTGTCTTTTTATGAAGTTATCCACTTACTTTTATGGGGTTATCCATTTACTTTTGAAGTAATTATTGATAATTATTGATAAAAATAATTGATAAATATGGATAATTATTGATAAATAAGGACTTATTTTCATTGTTTAATTGTTTTCTGACAGTTTTCCTTTAGTCTTTCTTATTATGTTCCATTTTGATTGATTGATCTCTCCTTACCTTTTGTGTAATTATAATATGTTTTTTCTTTCTGTCTATGAGTAGGCTTACATAAAATACCTTATAGAAATAATGGTTTATATTAGGCTGATTTTAACTTTCCTTTAATTGCATATAAAAACAAAACTTTGACTTTTCTTCTCTTCATATTTTGTGCTAGTGATGTTACACTTTACACCTTTTCATATAGTGCATCTGTTAACAAATTATTGTAGCTATAATTATTTTAATATGATTGTTTCTTAACTTTTATGCTAGAGATAAAATTGATTTATACAACACCATTACAGCATTGTGGTATTCTGAATTTGAACATATATATACATATATATGTGTATATATATATGTATATATATATATATATATGACTTTACCAGTGAGTTTTATGTTTTTATATGTTCCATGTAGTTACTTAGCATCATTTCAACTCACAGAAATCTCTTTAGCATTTATTATAATGCTCAGTTAGTGACTAACTTTTTTAGTTTTTGTTTGTATAGGAATGTCTTTGTCTCTCATTTTTAAAGGTGAGCTTTATTGGGTGTACTACTCTTGGCTGACAGGTTTTGTTTTGTTTGTTTTTGTTTTTTTCTTAATTTTCCTTACAGTATTTTTCAAATATCATCCCACTCCCTCTGGCCCACAAGGTTTCTGCAGAGAAATCCACTGATAGCTTTATGAAAGTTCCCTTGATGAGTTGTTTTTCTACTGCTGCTTTAAAATATTTATTTCTTCTTTGACGCTTTGACAATTTGATTACATGTCTCTCACAGGAATTTTCTTTGTGTTGATATTGCTAAAGGTTACATAGCCTTCCTGTACCTATATGTTCATATTTCTCCATGATTTATGAAACATTAATCTATTATTTCTTTATATAATCTTTCTGCCCTTTATCTCTCTTTTTTCCTCTGGTACTCCCATGACTTGAATGTTCACTTACATGATGTTTTCCCATAATTCACATAATTGATCATTTTTCTTTACTCTTTTTTGTTCATTTTTCTTTTTGTTTTCCTAATGGGCTAATTTCAAATTACTTTTCTTGAAGTTTGTCTGTTTTATCTTCTGAATGATGAAGTCTTTTGTTGAAGCTCTCTTTTGAATTTTTCAGACCTGTCATTGCATTCTTTAGTTTCAGGATTTCTGTTTGGTTCTTTTTTAAAGCCTTAGTTCTTTACTAAACTTCTCATTTTGTTTATGCATTGTTTTCCTGATTTTGTTTAGTATTGCTTATGAAATACTTTTGATGAATAAATGATGATTATACAGAAACAAAAACTAAAATCACTTTTTTAAATAAATTTCTTTTGTTTATGGTCTAGAAAAGACATTAAGATTACATCTTAAAAATCTAGTCAGTTGAAAATATTGGTGGCATGGCCATGGTATATTTTTCATACAGGAAAATATTTTTGAATATAAATGGATACATCACTGACAAATGCATAAATACATTGGATATAAGCCACAGCTGACCAGGATCAGATCACTAATTGCAGGCTAAATGTCTGTTTTATAAGTAGATGATAAATAAAAGCAGACCAGGAGACAAAGACAAAGCGCTGTTCTTAAAGCTTGGGCTTTCTCTGCATTGGGTTTTTCTTTTCTTTCTTTCTTTTTCATTCCTTTTTTTTTTTTCTTTTTCCTGGCTGGTTACATCAGGATAGAAATATTTCAGATTGTCGATAGCCATTATCCAGGAATGACTGACTTTTTTGAATCTTGTTTCTTTACTATGTGACTAGAAAAAGGACATGTACTTTTGAGAACAGCTCATAGTCCTTTTTATTGTCAGTTACAGTCAAGGGCCAAAGAAAATGCATTTGAAGATGTATTACTTCATTTTCTTTCAGCTCACCATACATGAGTTATTGTTGTTCACAGCAGCCCCAATTTTATCATCTGTATCCCATCAGCAACACCCCCAGTGAGTGTCCTCAAACCAAAACAGCATAACATCATCCCTGTGCATCAGCTCACTTGTAGAAGTAAGATGCCTTACTTGACTCTTCCAAAGACTTAGAGTTGGCAAAGCTGTTATCTCTAAAATTCCTGAAAAACATAAATTTCAAATTCCCTTTCCCTTAATGCCTCATAGTAGTAGCACCAAGAGAAAACCTCATGTAAATTCTAGTCACTGAAAAACATATTTTATCTTCATTTCCTAACAAATTTTATCCTCTTTTTAAGATACTTCAATTTGCTGAGTGGTATTTTGTAATTTTAGAGATCTTATTTGAGGCAGTCATTCCTCAACAATTTCTTTCTCTACTAAAAGAAACTGCTTCCTAGTTTTGTTCTTTAACTACTGTGTAGCTTACTCCATGCATGGCATGACCTTAGGAAATAACATGTATTTATCTCAAATGTCAGTGTTTAGTGAGAAATATAATGTAGAAACTTATACTCCATATATTGAATTATAGTGCATGATAATACAGTTTGCTGGTTTTGAACTAAAGGAAAGTATTTCTCTCTTTCTCTCTTGATTTCTTACACAAACAAGTATATAAACATATATATAAAAAATTAATGCATTAGTGAAACAATAGAAAAATAGAAGACACTTGGAAATAGACCAAAACATATAAAGTCAACTAATTTTTACCAAACACTAAAGAAATTCAGTGAAGAAAAGATAATCTTTCTTAACCATGTTGAACAATTGTACATCCATATGCCCAAAAATAAAAATAGATCCAGACTTTACATTTTATAAAAAAAATTAACTTGAAATGGATTTTAGATTTAAATGTAAAATTAAAAAACACATAACTCAGAATAAAACAAATTCAAGACAATTTTGGATTTGGTGATGAGTTTCTAACTAAAACACATTCCAAAAAAGAAAAAAATAAATAAAATTTTTATCAAAGTTAAAAGTTTTGCACTTTTTTTTTTAAAGATTTTATTTATTTATTTGACAGACAGAGATCTCAAGTAGGCAGAGAGGCAGGCAGAGAGAGAGGAGGAAGCAGGCTCCCCGCAGAGCAGAGAGCCCGACGTGGGGCTCGATCCCAGGACCCTGAGATCATGACCCAAGCTGAAGGCAGTGGCTTAATCCACTGAGCCACCCAGGCGCCCCAAAAGTTTTGCACTTTGAAAGTCACTGTTACTAGACAGAAAAGATTAGTCACTTACTGAGAGGAAATATTAGATTACATATCAAGTAAAGGACATGCATATAAAATATAATAATATGGACAGTTAAAATACAGCAATAAGAAAATTGAAAAAATCAATTAAAAATAGACTAAAGATGTGAATGTCTACCTATCAATGAAGATAGATTAGATAGATGATAGATGGATAGGTAGGTGATATATTAGGTAGATGTTAGATAGATAGATAGCAAACAAACATAGAGAAGAATGCTTCATGTAAATTATCATTAGGAAAATACAAATTAAAACAGCTTCAAGATGCCACTACAAACCTGTAAAAACAATTAAGTTTGAAAACTGACAGTACCAATTGCTGGTGAGGATGTAGAAAAACAAAAACCCTCATTCATTGCTGGTCAAAAGCAAAATGGTATAGTCACTTTGAAACATAATTTTAGAGTTTCTTAAAAAAGTTAAACATTGTCTTGTTCTATACTCCAAAAATGACACCAATAGGTATATACTGGACATATTGGAAAGTTTATGCCCACAATAATCTGTCTAAAAGATTAATAATAGCTTCATTCCTAATTACTTTAACTAGAAACAACCAATATCTCCTTCTATAGTGAATGGATACCAAACTGTGGTCATCTGTAAGGACATATTATTCATCAAAAAGAAAAATGTGCTATTTATTTTTTTTATTTATTCGTGAGAAACACAGAGACAGAGAGGCACAGGCAGAGGGAAAGGGAGAAGCAGGCTCCCCATGGGGCAGGGAGCCCAAAGAGGGCTCAGTTCCAGGGCCCTGGGATCAGTAACCAAGCAGAAGGCAGATACCTAACTGACTCAGCCACCCAGACACTCCAAAAAATGAACTACTGAGCCCAAGAAAAACAAAAGAATCTTAAATGATTATTGTAAGTTAGAAAAAATCTGAGGTTTATTTCTATGTATGTGGAGTTATATAAAAAGCAAAGCAATAAAGATTAAAAACAAGTCAGTGGGGGAAGAGTCAAGATGGCAGAGGAGTATCAGTATGAGATGACATCAGGTAACAGGAGATCAGCTAGATAGTTTATCAACCCATTCTAAACACCTACAAATCCAACAGGAGATCAGAGAGAAGAAGAGCAGCAATTTTGGAAACAGGAAATCAACCAATTCGTGAAAAGTAGGACAGGCAGAGAAGTGAATACAGGTGACAGGAAGATAGACCGCCAGCAGAGGGGCTGGCTCTTGGCAAGCAGTGGGAGCAAGAGAGTCCAAAAACAGAAATTTTAAAAGTCTGCTCCACTGAGGGACATCGCTACAGAGGCTAAGCTGGAGTGAAGCCCACGTGGAGACAATGTGGTCTCAGGTCACATGGTACACAGAAGGATTGGGGGTGTCTGAGTGTCACAGAGCTGACAGGTATTAGAGTGGGGAATCCAGCTACAGAAATGGAGCTGAGGCAAGAGCTCTCAACTTGGGGTTACCTTAAACTACGATCTCTGGCACATTCAGACCATTGCTCTTTGAGCAGGGGAAACCAGAAATTCTGGGGAGACCTCTGGGAGAGCACAGGGATCTGCTGGGTTTGGAGACTCCAGGCAGGGTGTGCCAGAAACAGAGATGCTTGGCCACAGGCTGGGTGAGCTTGGAGCACGGCCAGAGGCCAAGAAGATGGAAGTGATTGAGCGTGCTTTTCTCCGAGGGCTCATTAAGGAGTTGGGCCTCAAGCTCTCTGCTCCTCCAGGCTGGAGATTGGGAGGCTGCCATTTTCATTGCCATCCTCCAGAACTCTATGGAAAGTGTTCAGGGAACAAAAGCTCCTGAAAGTGAACCTGAGCAGATTACTTAGCTCAGCCCTGGTAAGGGCTGTGCAATTCCACCTCAGGCAAAGACACTTGAGAATCACTACAACAGGTCCCTCCCCCAGAAGATCAGCAGGAAACCCAGCCAAGATCAACTCACTTATCAAGGAGAACAGTAGAGGGCACCTGGGTGGCTCAGTGGGTTAAAGACTCTGCCTTCGGCTCAGGTCATGATCTCAGGGTCCTGGGATCGAGTCCCGCATTGGGCTCTCTGCTCAGAAGGGAGCTTGCTTCCTCCTTTCTCTCTCTCTGCATACTTGTGACCTCTCTCTCTGTCAAATAAATAAATAAAATCTTTAAAAAAAAAAAGGAGAACAGTAGAATTCCAGAGGAGGGGAAAGCAAAGCATGGAATTCATGGTTTCTCTCCATGATACTTTAGTCTTACAAAGTTAAGTAAATTTTTCAATTTTATTTTTTTCTTATGTTAAATTTTTTAACTTTTACTCTTTCTTCTTTTAAAGTTTTTTAACAAGTTTATCTTAACAATACCTTTCATTAAAAAAATTTTTTTGAAACTTCATTATTATAGTCATATTTTACCCTTCATTGTATCTAACTTTATTTTTGTATACACATAGGGTTTTTTCTTCTAAAAAATTTGGGATACAACTTATTCTTGTAAATCAAAATATACCCTAAATCTAGCACAGGGCTTTCTTCTAGTCTCCAGTCTGAGAAAATTCTCTCCACTTTCTTTTTCTTTATTCTCCCAACCAACATATCTTATCAACTCCTTTTTTAGATTTTTTTAAAAAAAATTTTCATCTTTGTAGTCATATTCCAACTCTTCATCGTGTTTACCCTTATTATATATATATATATATATATATATATATATATATATATAATTTCATTCCTTAAAATTTTGGGAGGTAGTTTCTTCTAAGAGACCAAAATACTCCCAAAATTAAGTGGGCGACACTGTTCTTTTCACCAGTCTAATATATATAATATATATATATATTATATATATATATATTCTTTTTTATTTTTATTTTTTGTTCTTTTTTATTTATTTTTTTTTTTTTGAACTTCTTTTTACCCTCTTTCTTCTCCCCATGATTTGGGGTCTCTTCTGATTTGGCCAAAGCACATTTTCCTGGGGTCTTGCTGCCCTTTTAGTATCTTATTTTCTCATTCATATATTCTTATCTTGATAAAATGACAGGGTGAAAAATCTCACCACAAAAGAAAGAACAAGTGGCAGTACCAAAAGCAAGGGACCTAATCAATATGGACATTGATAATATGTCAGACCTAGAGTTCAGAATGACTATTCTCAAGGCACTAAGTGGGCTCAAAAAAGGCATGGAAGATATTATAGAAACCCTGTCTGGAGAAATAAAAGCCCTTTCTGGAGAAATAAAAGAAATGAAATCTAACCAAGCTGAAACAAAAAAGCTATTAATAAGGTGCAATAAAAAATGGAGGCTTTTACTCCAGGATAAATGAAGCAGAAGAGAGAATTAGTGACATAGAAGACCAAGTGACAGAGAATAAAGAAGCTGAGCAAAAGGGAGACTAACAACTACTGGACCACGATGGGAGAATTCAAGAGATAAGTGACACCATAAGATGAAACAATATTAGAATATTAGAATAATTGGGATTCCAGAGGAAGAAGAGAGAGGAGAGCAGAAGGTATATTGTAGAGAATTATTGTAGAGAATTTCCCTAACATGGCAGAGCGAACAAGCATCAAAATCCAGGAGGCACACAGAGCTCCCCTCAAAATCAAAAAGAATAGGTCCACACCCTCTCACCTAATAGTAAAATTTGCAAGTATTAGTGACAAAGAGAAAATCCTGAAAGCTGTCTGGGACAAGAAGAGAAGTAATAAAGATCACAGCAGAAATCAATGAAATAGAAATAAACAAACAAAAAAATATAACACATCAATGAAACTAGGTTCTGGTTCTTTGAAAGAATTAATAAGATTGATAAACCCATGGCCAGTCCTATCAAAAAGAGAAGACAAAGGACCCAAATAAATAAAATCATGAATGAAAGAGGAGAGATCACAGCCAACACCAAAGATATACAAGCAATTATAAGAACATATTATGATCAACTATATGCCAGCAAATTTGACAATCTGGAAGAAATGGATGCATTCCTAGAGACATATAAATTACCACAACTGAACCAGGAAGAAATAGAAAACCTGAACAGACCTATAACCAGTAAGGAGATTGAAGCAATCATCAAAAATCTCCAAACAAACAAGAGCCCAGGGCCAGACAGCTTCTTAGGGGAATTCTACCAAATATTTAATGAAAAATTAATTCCTATTCTCCTGAAACTGTTCCAAAAAATAGAATTGGAAGGAAAACTTCCAAACTCATTTTATGAAGCCCCATTACCTTGCTCCTAAAATGAGACAAAGATCCCATCAAGGAAAAGAATTATAGACCATTATCCTTGATGAACACAGATGCAAAAATTCTCACCAAAATACTAGCCAACAGGATCCAATAGTACATTAAAAGGATTATTCACCATGACCAAGTGGGATTTATTCCAGGGCAGCAAGGTTGGTTCAACATCTGCAAATCAATCAATGTGATACAATACAGTAACAAAAGAAATAACAAGAACCATATGATACTCTCAATAGGTGCTGAAAAAGCATTTTAAAAAGTACAGCATCCTTTCCTGATCAAAACTCTTCAGAGTGTAGGGATAAAGGGTAAACACCCCAACATCATCAAAGCCATCTATGAAAAACCCACCACAAATATCATTCTCAATGGAGAAGAACTGAGAGCTTTTCTGCTAAGGTAAGGAACATGGCAGGGATGTCCATTATCACCACTGCTATTCAACATAGTACTAGAAGTCCTAGCCTCAGCAATCAGACAACAAAAAGAAATTAAAGGCATCCAAATTGGCAAAAAAGAAGTCAAACTATCACTCTTTGCAGATGACATGATACTATATCTGGAAAACCCAAAAGACTCTACTTCAAATCTACTAGAACTTGTACAGGAATTCAGTAAAGTGTCAGGATATAAATTCAATGCACAGAAATCAGTTGCATTTCTTTACACCAACAGCAAGACAGAAGAAAGAGAAATGAAGGAGTCAATCCCATTTACAATTGCATCCCAAATCATAAGATACCTAGGAATAAACCTAGCCAAAGAGGCAAAGAATCTATACTCAGAAAACTATACAGTACTCATGAAAGAAATTGATGAAGACACGAAGAAATGGAAAAATGTTCCATGCTCATGGATTGGAAGAACAAATATTATGAAAATGTCCATGTTACCTAAAGCAATATACACACTTAATGCAATCTCTATCAAAATCCCATCCATTTTTTTTCAGAGAAATGGGATAAATAATCCTAAAATTTATTTGGAACCAGAAAAGACCTTGAATAGCCAGAGGAATATTGAAAAAGAAGGCCAAAGTGGTGGCACCACAATTCCAGACTTCAAGCTCTATTACAAAGCTGTCATCATCAAGACAGTATGGTACTGGCACAAAAATGGACTCATAGATCAATGAAACAGAATAGAGAGCCCAGAAATAGGCCCTCAACTCTATGGTCAACTAATCTTTGACAAAGCAGGAAAGAATGTTCAGTGGAAAAGAGACAGTCTCTTCAACAAATGGTGTTGGGAAAATTGTACAGCCAGATGCAGAACAATGAAATTTGGACCATTTCCTTACATGACACATGAAAATAGACTCAAAATAGACTCCTCAATGTGAGAAAGGAATCCATCAAAATCATTCAGGAGAACACAGGCAGCAACTTCTTCAACTTCAGCCACAGCAGCTTCTTCCTAGGAACATCACCAAAGGCAAGGTAAGCAAGAGCAAATATTAACAGTTGGGACTTCATCAAGATCAAAACTTCCGCACAGCAAAGAAACAGTTAACAAAACCAAAAGACAGCTGACGATATGAGAGAAGATATTTGCAAAAGACATCAGATAAAGGGCTATTATTCAAAATCTATAAAGAATTTATCAAACTCAATATCCAAAGAACAAATGATCCAATCAAGAATTGGGCTGGGATGCCTGGGTGGCTCAGTTGGTTAAGCAGCTGCCTTCGGCTCAGGTCATGATCCCAGCGTCCTGGGATCGAGTCCCACATCGGGCTCCTTGCTTGGCAGGGAGCCTGCTTCTCCCTCTGCTTCTGCCTGCCTCTCTGTCTGGCTGTGCTTGTGCTCTCTCTCTCTAACAAATAAATAAATAAACTCTAAAAAAAAAAAAAAAAGAATTGGGCAAAGGACATGAACAGACATTTCTGCAAAGAAGACATCCAGATGGCCAAAAGACACATGAAAAATTGCTCCGCATCACTCGGCATCAGGGAAATACAAATAAAACCACAATGAGATACCACCTCACACCTGTCAGAATGGCTAAACTAAACAAGTCAGGAAATGACAGATGCTGGCAAGGATGCGGAAAAAGGAGAACCCTCCTACACTCTTGGTGGGAATGCAAGCTGGTGCAACCACTCTGGAAAACAGCATGGAGGTTCTGCAAAAAGTTGAAAATAGAGCTACCCTATGACCCAGCAATTGTACTACTGGGTTATTTACCCTAAAGATACAAACGTAGTGATCCAAAGGGGCACGTGCTCCTGAATATTTATAGAAGCGATGTCCACAATAGTCAAACTATGAAAAGAACCTAGTTGTCCATCAACAGATGAATGGATAAAGAAGATGTGTTCTACACACACACACACACACACACACACACACACATATACCAGACACAATGGAATATAATGCAGCCATCAAAAGAAATGAAATCTTGCCATTTGTGATGACATGGATGGAACTAGAGGGTATTATGCTTAGCAAAATAAGTCAATCAGAGAAAGACAATTATCATATGATCTCCCTGTTATGAGGAAGCTGAGTGGCAATATGGGGGGTTTAGGGGGAAGGAAAAGAATAAATGAAACAAGATGGGATCAAGAGGGGGACAAGCCATAAGAGACTCTTAATCTCACAAAACAAACTGAGGGCTGCTGGATGGAGGGTTGTAGGGAGAGGGTGGTGGGGTTATGGACATTGGGGAAGATATATGAATGGTGAGTGCTATGAAGTGTGTAAACCTGGTGATTCACAGACCTGTACTCTTGGGGCTAATAATACATTATATGTTAATAAAATTTTTTTAAATTGAAAAGTCAGTGTTTATCAATGTTTATAAATAAATAAAACAGGATTTTTTATAGCCATTAGGCCATATAGTGTAATGATTTCTTTAAGGTCATTAGGGCATATAGTGTAATGACATAATTACATCATAATGTAATGATGGTGGGATGGTATGATGAATTTCACAAAATCCATAAAACTTTACAGAAAGCAGTGAAGTTTAATGTACAGAAACTTAAAAAATCAACTAGTTCAAATGAATCCAGAATGGAATACAGACCGTGAAAAAGAATCTAACTATGTTATAAATGCATGACATAATCCCTCTGAAGGGTTGGGGAAAAAAGTGGTGCTAACTTAATTGAGTCTGGAAATGACTGTAAACTCTGAGGCCAAAGATGAAAAGATCTGTACATAAGCATTATATGCTAGTTAATAATGTTGTTTCTTTCCAGATTTTTTAAAAACATCAAAACTTCTGTATGCACACTGAAATTGAACACATAAATAAAAGCATGTTGACAGTGGTGGCCAGGTAGTGACAGAAAGTAAGAAAGTGCTTAAAAAAACAAAGCTAAACAAAATAAAAACATATAATGATAAGGAACTATCAGGGAGACATAGGAGCCACCAAAGAGAGTTCCCCATGGACAATGCTAGAATAATTTGAGCAAAAAATAAATAATATTATATTGGAATATGACCCAAACTATAAAATATCCATGAGGACATACTGATATAAATAATTGATTGAAGAAATAAATAAATGGGAGGGATGAGACATATATCTGGTATAAAATATTACCAAATAATTATTGTTGATTCTAACCCCTCAAGGATAACACTTCTCTTCACCCCTTAAATGTGAGCTGTTCTTTTGACTTCCTTTCAAAGAGTACAGTATAGAAAAGAGGGGAAAAAAGATTGATTTTACAAAAGACAAACCTGATAAGCCTACATAAGCAGGTGGTCAAAGTTAACATCAAGCTTGACAAGTTATTGGGGCACCTGGGTGGCTCAGTGGGTTAAAGCCTCTGCCTTTGGCTTAGGTCATGACCTCAGGGTCCTGGGATCAAGACCCGCATCAGGCTTTCTGCTCGGTGGGAGCCTGCTTTCTCCTCTCTCTCTCTGCCTGCCTCTCTGCCTACTTGTGATCTCTGTCTCTCAAATAAATAAATAAAATCTTAAAAAAAAAAAGAGTGAGAAGTTATATTGATAGCATCTGGCTTGCATTTAATGTGATGAAAATGGCACTTTACTTTTGTGGCCTCCATCCAAAAATTCATAAGTTTCATCTAAACTTGAGAAAAACATCAGACAAACCCAAACTGGGAAACAGTCTACAAAATATCTGACCTATATCCCTTAAGGCCAGCAAGGTGATTAAAAACAAGAAAAGTCTGAGTAACTTTCACAGCCAAGAGGAACCTAAGGAGACCTGGTGAATAAATGTGATATGGTATCTTAGATGTGTGGCTGGAATATAAAAAAAGACTAGACAAAAACAAGGATGTTTGAATAAAACATAGACATAAGCTAGTAGTAATTTAGTTCCTTTTTTTGAGAAAAATATATCATTAGTGAAACAAATATTAACAATTGAGGGATGCCTGGATGCTTACATTTGTTAAGCATCTGACTCTTGATTTCACCTCAGGTCATGATCTCAGAGTTGATTCCCATGTTAGACTCAGTGCTCTGCATGGAGTCTGCTTGAGATCCTGTCCCCTCTTCTTCTGCCCATCCCCCTGCTCATGTTTCTCTTAGTACATACATAAATACATACACACATACACACATACAATATTTTAAAAGTATATTAACGATTGAGGAAACTGCATGTAGGATGCATGGGAGCACACTGTACTATCTCTGCTACTTCCTACAAGTCTAAAATTACCTTCTAATGAAAATCATTATTTTTAAAATGTACGCATTTATATTGGAGAAATATTATGAATAAATTCAACAGGAAATTGATGATTTGTAAAAGTAGTTGGTTTCGTGTGCAAAAGTTGAGGAACTAAAACAGTAATAAATTGATGTGTTTTTATTCTGGTAATAGGAAAATTAGGGCAAATATGAGTATGTTCAAGTCCTTATAGAAAGTAATTGAGGGGCACCTGGGTGGCTCAGTGGGTTAAAGCCTCTGCCTTTGGCTCAGGTCATGATCTTAGGGTCCTGGGATCGAGCCCCGCATCGGGCTCTCTGCTTAGTGGGAAGCCTGCTTCCTCCTCTCTCTCTGCCTACTTGTGAACTCTGCCTGTCAAATAAATAAATAAAATCTTCAAAAAAAAGTAAGTAATTGAATGATTTTAGTGAGGGCCCCAGATATACCTGAGGAACTCTCTTCTTTGAGTGATTTTAATGTCTAGAAAAAAAGAGAGAATTTTACTTTCTGTTCTCTTAAAAATATTTCTGATTTTTCTAAGGCAATGTCTCAAAATCATTTTCTCATCTTATACACCTAATCCTTTCCCCAATATTTTTCCTGTGCCTTCCCTAATAGAAGGCGTCAGAAGTCTTTTTTAATGATAGATTTATTCTAGAATGTTTTGGGGGTCACTACAAAGTGATGGGGATTGGCTTAGACTTTTAATATGGTTGCATGATGGCATTTCAGCAAGGAAATTTCTGTACAAAAGTATAATATTTCCTCTTTCCAAACCTTCTACAGCAAATGATCTCAACTTGGAATGCTCCAGTTGACATATAACTGAAGTCTAGCCAGAGGTTTCCTATGTTTTCTTTATATAACTGGACTTTTAATTTCTCAGACAGGACAGTGAACCTTGATGGAAGAGAAACCCAGGCTCAAGTTGAGCTGGAAATACTGAGGACTGGATATCTTTTAAAATTACTGATGTTAAAATTATTTCTTTTTTGTAATCATTTTTAACTGAAGCATTACTGATATTTAACAGTGCATTAGCTTTAGGAGTATAACAGTGACCTGATATATGTGTACATTGAAAAATGATTACCACAACACATTTAGTTAGCATCCATCACACATTGTTATACTTTTTTTTTCTTTTAATGAGAACTTTTAAGAAGAAACTCTCTTAGCAACCAGACAATTTTAAGTGATTAAGAATAGCCTTAATTCATTGTCTTATTTCCTATGACTACTTGATGGTTAGTTCAGATATTTGCTTATAGTGTGAATTAGTTCTATGACTTCTTGTTAGTTATATTTGAAAGGGCACTGAGAACCATTTTGAAATTCCAAGACTAGAGATTATTAATCAATGGTGACAAAGCCTCCATTTAATCATTCTTGTAACTTATATTTACTGAGCAAATTCAGGAATCAATCAAAGACCCAAAATAAGGACTCAAAAATAAGCAGTGCAAAATTACTAAATCTAGAAAAGGATTTACATGTGCAAACATGATAAGATTCATAAAATAGAGTCATAAGAGGCTTTGCAAATGTTTGCCTAGAAATAAATACTGCTTCAGGAATACTTCAAAAAAATTAAAATGGAAATGCCTAATCTGAATTTTAAAAAATCATATATCGAAAGTGGAGAAATTTTAAATTTTAAAAAGAGAGAAAGAGAAATAGTGTAATAGAGCAGATAAATGTGATAAGTAGCAAGGATAAGACTGAGACACTTGATATAAAGAAATGCACAAGCCATGTCCAGGAGTTTGGAATTAGCCCACATGTTCATGTGACAGGGCTGTCACAACAAAGTTCCACACACTGGGACAACAGAAATATTATTTTTCTCAGTTCTGGAGATTAAAAGTCTGAGATCAATGTATTGCGGGAATTGGTTTCTTCTGAGGCTTCTTGGCTTGTACAGGCAATTTTCTCACTATGGTTGCACATAGTCTTCCCCCTATGTATGTCTGTGTCCTAATCTCCCTATAAGGACAATTGTATTGGAATTAGGGCTCATCCTAATGACTGCATTTTATGTTTTTAACATCCCTACCTCCAAATAGTCACATTCTGAGGTACTTTGGGTTGCTATCCACCATGACATTTTTTTTAAGATTTTATTTATTTGCTTGAAAGAGAGTGTGTGTGAGAGAGAGCACAGAAGGAGAGGGAGAAGCAGATGCCCTCCCTGAGCAGAGAGTCCAACGTAGAGCTCTATCCCAGGACTCCATGGTCATGATCTATGCTGAAGGAAGATGCTTAACCAACTGAGCCACCCACTCTCCCCTATTCAACATTTGAACTTTGGGGTGGGGTCACAATTCAGCCCCAAACAGCCTGAGGATAGGATTAGGGAGGAAATGAAAGTCCCTTGATGGGATCTGCAACACAAAGCAAACCCTTCCTGGTAGGGAGGATGAAACTGAGATCTGGAGATATGATGTGCTAGCGTAGTGATTGAGACAAAAACAAAATAAATAACCAGGAACTAAAACAGTTAGGCAGGGATAATTTGAGACTCATCTTAATAGTTAATTATTGTGTCGTGATAATTTATTAGATGTGGAGAGGGCTTTAAAGCAGTAGCTTTAAAATGAATCACTAAGGTTACTGCATTAAAAAAAAATTGATCAGGATGTGGGAAGATGCAAGGATACTAGAAGAAAATTGTGTTAGGAAACACTGAATCTGATTTCATTAAACACTGACCCCGCACTGCCTAATTTTCAGTTTAATGAGAACTCTCAGATATTATATACCTTTATTTGTTTGTGAGCATTCCTTTGTGTGGTAGTCTGAAACCTAACTAAAGTTGAAGCTTATCATGATTTAATAGCTTTGTTTTGGTCAGGAAGCTTTTTATGATAATTTGCATGACATCTTATGAATATTTCAATTGAATAAAAATCAATACAGCAGCTGTTATATGATCATCTCAAAGATATCTGGTTATTGTGTCTTAAGGAATTCAGTTTCCCAGAGGAATATGGAACTATCATCCAAATTCAAAGAGATACTATTATTATTTCCACAACTACAGGGGATTTGCTTCCTCTAATTATCCACTACTGGTTACATTTTTATGAGGAAAAAAAACAAGATTTCAGTTTATACTAAGCAATTAATATGGTATAACGTACAATTTATATATCACAAACATAGTCTAGAGATGTATACCAGAGTATAGAATTATAAATGTTTAGTTCATAATACAGTCCCTGGTTATTAATTTTCTTTTGCAGTAAGTGGTTATTCCATTCTAGTAACTATGCTTTGAAAAGGAATTTCTCTCTTTTCGATCTTGAAAATAAGAGTTTACACTTTCATTGTGTCATGATTGACATATTGATAAAATGTCATGAAGAATTAAGGTCTTGGGTCTATTAGAATTAACTACAATGACAATGAAGCAACATAATTTTCACTACCCCAAAAGATTATAATGTACTATTCCAAGAATATATCATTTTCTATAGATATTTTAATAGCATAACCTTTAGGCATTAGCATTTAATAATATGCATGATTTTGAGTGTTGATGAAAATTACACCATTTTCAAAGAAAAGGAGTTAATTTTCCCACATCTCTTTAATATGTAAACATAAAACCTAAAGGAAAATAATAACAAAGTAAACAACAACTAAAATGATAGATGATACAGAAATTACCCTGGCAAACTGTTCTCTCCCCAGAAAATGAAAGAAAACCTTAAAAGATAACATCAATTTCTCCCTCATGAAACAGTGATTTAATTGTAAAAATAGGATATTTGATTTCCTGATGACAGTATCAATAATATTTAAATCTAACATTATTGCCTGAAGCACAAAGCTGATTTCAAACGTTGGTCACATTAGTTAGTTGTCAGAGGCAAAACCATGAGTTCTAGATTATGTTTTATTAGTTAATACTAAAAGCCACTATAGTTTATCTGTAAGCTTCTACAGCCACTGATGTAACCAATAACAGAGCAAGAGAGTGTGTCAAGGTAATGTAGACAATCATTCATACTTCAAGCACAGCCCAAAGATGTTATTCTTTATAAACACTTAACTAACCAAGCCAAAGATCACCATACATTTTCCTCTAGCTTTATAGGATTGCAGACTTTCATATGAACATGTCCATTATATACATACATGTTACAGACTTGGAGATAAGTATACTACTCAGATTGTTTCTGATAAAGGAGGCCTTCAGTAGATGGCCTCCAGCTCTCTCCTATGTGAGGGTCTGCCTCAGCTGCAGATCACTGTCCCCTAAGCCCAGTCCCCTGAGCCCTGGCCATTTCAGTCCTACCAGGTCATTTAGATGGGCTGTGCTCACACCAGATCGGCTGAAGCTCTTGTTTGGTGCTGCATTGTAGACTGACACTGGCTTCCTTTCTCCTTTCTCTCCCTGCTTTTCTCAGGCTTTGATACCTAATACGCATCTTATACCCTCCACTCCAACTAGGGGTCTATTTCTGGAGAAACCAACCTGCGATATATATGGTCAAATAAGCATAAACATACTAAATAAGGAGCAATTGTTTTAAACATTAAAAATAATATTTTAAGTCAATTGAGACAAGAGGTAATAAATTACAAATCCAGAAGAGCAGTCAGTTCATATTCATGTAGAACATAGTTGACCAAAATGGTGTGTACATATAAAAAATTTTAATAGATAACCGTCAAGTTAGAATCAAATTTTAAACACTGTTGCCATCCCAGACAAATGTGTAAGAGAGGGAAAAATCATAAAGTAGGAAATTTGGGGATGTGAGTCACCAGTGAGTCTTCTCCAGAGATGGAATCTAGAAAGTAACAGTTGCTTGTGTACAAAAAAACATGTGTGGTCAAGAGCAAATTACTAC
>RCUC01088495.1:0-22171 GCA_003697995.1 Taxidea taxus jeffersonii | reverse complement strand
TTATAATCACCCAAAACAAGCCCAGAAGGTCCCTAGTAGCACCGGGGAAGTATGAGTGTTTATTTTTAAATAAATTACTTTTCCTCTGGTTTAATCAAAAGCTTTGATAAAGTTTGGTTTTAAACCATATGCAAATAAACTAATCTCTGAAGGATTTGGCAAAGATTTATTTGCCTTTCTATTTCCAGGTTTTTTTTTTAAAGACTTTATTTATTTATTTGACAGAGATCACAAGTAGGCAGAGAGGCAGGCGGGGTGGGGGGGGGGAAGCAGGCTCCCTGCCATGTAGAGAGCCCGATGCGGGGCTCGATCCCAGGACCCTGGGATCATGACCTGAGCCGAAGGGAGAGGCTTTAACCCACTGAGCCACCCAGGCGCCCCTCTATTTCCAGTTTTTAAATGTACACACAGATTAACACTGATTCTAAGAGCCCCACCCTCCACCAATCCAGCACAATGGATACAGTTAAATACACCAACTACACTGAGGAAGAGTCTGAAACCGGACTGGGCAGGTGCCTCCAACAGAAAACCAACCCTTAACAGTCACTTAACTGAGTCACAGTTGGAAGTTTCGGTCATTATATGTGAAAGCACAAGCATTTTAGTGTGTGAACTCTACTGTGGAGCTTGCGTTTGCCACTTGGCTTTCTAGTTCCTACTTCTCCAAGAATAAAGAGCATGGTTCAGTGCAGTCTTTAGTAGACAACACAGTCACATCCTAAGTGTTCATCCAAAGGGACTGATAGAGGTTGTCAGATATTCTAACAGAGATCCCCATCCCATACCCAGCAGATATGAGAGCACCTGAGACAGAAGAAAAACTTTGGAAATTTCACTGAGAAAATGCCCTTTTTCTTCATAACATACGTGTTCCTTCCTCATGCCAAGAGAGGCCGTGTGCTTTCCATGGTTGAAGGAAGACCTTTGGGGGCACCTGAATGGCTCAGTCAGTCAAGCAACCCACTCTTGATTTTGACTCACGTCATAATCCCAGGGTCATGGGATCAAGCCTTGTGTTGGGCTCTAGGCTCAGCAGGGAGTCTTCTTGGGACTCTCTCTCTCCCTCTCCCTCTGCCCTCCCACCCCCACTCATGGGAGCAATCTCTCTCAAATAAACAAATATAAGTCTTAAAAAAAAAAAAGAAAAGACCATCTTTTGGAGGACAGGGGAGTTTTCAGACTGATTCGACCAACTCCATGTCCGATCTGAGCTTTCTTCGAAAATGCTTTCGATTTCTTCTTCCAGTGTAATCTTCTTTGGGCTGAGAGCTGTTTTCACCCCGCAGTGGTATGGGTGTGTATTTCAGAAACTATTAGTACCTTGTGGTATCTGTAAGTGAGATGGCTCTTCACAGTGGGCACTCTTCAAAGGGCATCATCTAGATTCATGCTGCACAGTCAGTAGTGTTCTATCCATGCCATGATTGTAAATAGCAATTGTGGTTGACCACTGCTCAGTGCCCTTAATGCTAAAGTGTGGCTCCACACAGCGACCCTGTAGGTTCTCTTCCTATAGCCTAGACACTGCGATTCTGCTCATCTGGTCAGGGTCAAGTGGGAATGAGAGTCTAAGTCATTACTTTTATGTCTTGCAATATGCTTTATAAATATTTTAACAAAAGTAATATAATATTCAGATAAAATTCCTGAATTACCTTTCTTCCCTTTCCTTCTCAAGTACTCCCAGGGGATATCCCTGGGAGTAACTCCAGTCCATGACTCTAGTTATTATGTATATGCATCCATCATCAATCTATACAATGTTTTTTATTTTAAATTTATATCATATTGTCTATTTCTGAACCTGGTTTATTCCCTCTTAATGGTATGTTTTTGTGATCTACTTACAACATTCATATATAGAGACTTAGTTCATTTTTTTAAATTGCTATTTGAATGTTCTTGGGAATAGAAACTTGATTTTTCATTTCCCCTCTGATGGGTTTCAGATCGTCCCCAGCTTCTCATAGCTGTCTCCTTTGCACATATTTGCAAGTTTCTCTGCAGAAGGATCTTTTAGGTCATAAGAAATGTAAATTTTTAGCTTTCCTGGATAATGGGGGTTTTGTTTATTTGGGGTTTTTTTTTTGGAGTTAACTTTTTATTTATTTTTTATTTTTTAAGTAAATGCTATGCTGAACTTGGGGCTTGAACCCACGACTGTGAGAGTTGCACCTCAAGAGTCACAAACTCCACTGACTGAGCCAGCCAGGTGCCCTTTTACTGGATATTGTTAATTTGATGTCAAAATAGTTGTATTTTGGTTTTGGCTCAGTTCGTGATCTCAGGCTCATGTAATCAAGCCTGAATTGGGCTCCACGCTCAATGTGGAGTGTGCTTATCCCTCTCCTCCTGCTCTCCACTCCCACTCATGCGCTCTCTCCCTTTCTCACTCTCAAATAAATAAAATCTTTTAAAAAATAGCTTTATTTATTTTCACTCCCACTAGTAGATTTTGCAAGTTTCTATTTTCATATTTCCAATGTTTCATATTGTATGATTAAACATTTTGTAGACAAAAAGAGGATCTAATTTAATTTGTATTTCTGTCAGTATAGCAAGAAGGAGCATATTTTTGTATATTTTGGTCACTTTGTTTTCCTTTTCTGTTTCTTGTGCATATTTTTTGCCCATTTTGAAAAATTGGGGGTTTTGTTTTATGGCTTATTGATCTTATGTCCTTGTATATCTTAGATACTTTGTAATACCTTTTATAAGTATATTCTCCTAGTCTATGGCCTGTTTTTTTTTCTTTTTTTTAAGAGATTTTTTGTTTGCTTTTTAAAGATTTTATTTATTTATTTGTCAGAGAGAGAGAGCGAGCACAAACAGGAGGAGAGGCAGGCGGAGGGAGAAGCAGGCCCCCTGCTGAGCAATGAGCCTGGTGTGGGACTCGATTCCAGAACTCTGGGATCATGACCTGAGAGGAAGACAGACACTTAAACTTAACTGCCTGAGCCACTCAGGTGTCCCTTTTTCTTTTTTTTCAATTGGAGAATGTATACTCACGTGCATGGGTTGGGGGAGGGCAGAGGGAGAGAGAGAATTCCAAGCAGGCTCCATACCCAGTGTAGAGCCCAACACAGCTGATCTCATGATCCTGAGATCATGAACTGAGCAGAAATCAAGTCAGTTGCTTAGCTGAGCCACCCAGGCGCCTCATATGGCTTGTTTTTAACCCAGATTTTTAAGCTAAGCTGTAATTTTGGTGTCACTTAAAAATTATGAGCAAATTTATAATTTTTTTTCTTTATGACTCATGCTCTTTCTGTCCTGTTTTAAGAAATTCTCCCTAACTCAAGTTCATGAAGACATGAACTATGTATTTCATTCTAATAGTATAAAAGTTGTGCTTCGTATATTTTGATGCCTGGTCTTGATTCTTTCTGTAACTTATCTGTGCATAAGATGTTAGGTACTAAAAGTCTAATTTTACTTATACACACCTCAAAGCGAATTTTTCCAATTCTGTAATTTTTTACAATGGAAATAGCTTTCTGACAATATAAACAACTCATAATCACTGTTAAAATTCAAATAATTATTTAACATATGGAGAAATACATGAAAAGTTACCTAAGAGCCTGTTGCCCTAAGATAGCCACCATTGATATTTTCAACATCATTGGCTGACTGTCTCTTTGGCTGACCACTTGTTTATGGAGCCACCTCTGTCGTACAGGAAGAGGACTTTTCTAGCACTCGGGCAAACTCAAAGAATTAACTCTAGAACTGGATATAATTTACAGAATTTGAAGTATCAACATAAAGGGTTTTCAAGTTAAGTACATCATGTGATTGCCTGATTTCATTAAGTGTATAAATAAGTAAAAAGAATAAGTAGGAGCATCATGTGAGAAGTAAGGATTTCCCAGGAACAGCCGGTTCTTCCGTGGTTTGAGGAAGTGAGAGAACAAAGACTACTGATTATGAAACAAGGATACCATTTTTTCTTAGTATCATGCCCAGCATGGTTGGTTCATCTTGCTGAATGTCTTTGAATTTGGGCCATTTGTGTTTCCTCTAATAAATAATCTTAAATTTTGTCACAGAGGTATACAAGGAAAAACAGAGCCAGATTCTAGAAAAGCACTGCCTGCCTAACTTGGATAGAAGGTGAAGACTTGCATCGATCAGTCCATTTTTGAGACTCTGTGGTACGGAAAGTGAAGCGAAGTGGGGTCTCTTGTGTCCAGGGGTTTTCAGACGGAGCCAGGGGGCCATAAAGGTGGTGGGCCTTACCCATGTCCTCACCGGTGAAACCATGAACTTTTGCACTGGATCAAACCAAAAAAATTCCAAGGACTCAGCACAAACATTTGCAACTGTGTACAGTAACAGACTTTCCCTTAGTGGTAGCTTTAGGGACCAATGATATTCAGGGAAGATTAGTTTTCTATGACCAACACCAATCAAAATTCTTTGTAAACAACTTATGTAAACATTCTCTTTCCTTTTTCAAAACCCTTGACTTTTGTTCCCTGGAAGGACGCTATTTGGGTTGCTGCCCAAGTCTGTGTTCCCCAAATTGCAATTCTGGGCCCCCAAAGATGTGCTTTTGTTTTATTTTAGATCCGCCTCTTTTGTTAGTTGACGAGGAAGAGTTATTTATCATGTCTCACAACTACCAAGAAGTAAGCGATCATCTCTTCCCTCTGCATACACAAATATCACCCTTCACTATCTTAATATTTCCTATTCTTCATGAAATTCGTATGCAAATTCCTCCATGCACACATTAGAAGTACACCTGGTTTTTGAATTTAAAAAATAATCAAAACCGCATATAGGCCATGTTTATCCGCATGTAGGATGAGAGTCCTTCTGCTTTCTGACCTTGGGTCTGCTTTGATGTCTCATGAACACTAATGACGTTATTGAGCTTGTGTGCAGATATCCTCTAGAGTGTATGGCATGGGTTTTCAAAAACGTATTCAGGCGTTACTCATTCCTGTTCCGAAATGGTTTAAAATGTTTTCAATGACAATATTCAGCGTAGAGTTCAGTTATAAATTGCCATACTATAGGAAAAGATTTGGAAGAGCTACATAAAGTTTAAGTGCCTCTCCCCAAATTCGGCCAGGTAGATATATCTGCTCTTACTTTACCCCAGGTCAGTTCATCCAGCCCCCACTTTGGCCACAGTCTAAAACCAAATTGGCAATAAAGAAAACAACACCCCAAAGCACAGCCAGTGTGTTAGCGGGACCGGATTGCCAGTACTGGTGACTTCTGAGTTTGCGCAGACCTGGGTGAATCAGACTGACTTCTCCTCAAACACATGTGATTTATGCCAACACTGACCAGCTCCAGGTTCTTCCTGACCACGTGCTTCCTTAAGACTCAGGGGGCACTTGCCACTTAATCAGAGTTAATCCAGGCCTCTCCACTGTTCTACTGCTCTGACGCTTCAGATTACGAAAGCTGTTTTCCTTGAGGACCCTCCCAAGAAGAAAAGAGGAAATCGCCTATGTGCGTGCTTCTGAGACAACTTCAAGGGGTTTTTAGTGAGAAAAAAAAAAAATTTCCAGTGTGCGGTTTTTTTGTCTCATCTGAAACACACTGTGGTTTTCAGCTAGCTTGGTGCTATTACTACAGTCATTTTACCTGACCTTTTTTTTTTTTTTTAAACCAGCATTAGACAAGGCTGAGCTCATACTTTCATGAAAGCCACTCTGCCATCTAAGCAGAACTAACACTGTTAGGAGAGCATGCAAATTGTAATTTAAAAAAAATCCATAAGCCAGCAGTTTCTTTTGACCACAGTGGTTTTTTCCTCCTGCTCATTCTGCTGAAACAGCAGCGTTGGGCTACCCTGCCAGGCTTCAGCATTCTGCTCTAATTTGCTGTTCTTCTGATGAGAATTGTGCATTTGAGGATGTTTTGTTTCATGTGTGCTAAGTGTTGCACACCCAGCTGGATTCTAAGTTTCGCGGACATGGACCTCTCCTTTCTTTGCTCAGCTCTTCTCCTCTATAGGACCTAATAGGGCACTCCATTGTAGGTGCTTGGCTATCAGAGGTGGAGAGAATGTGGGATTGAACAAATGAGTAACCAAACAGATGTTTCCAGTCTCTCATTTTCTAAACTAAACCATGCAAACTGGATAGGATTCATTTCAGTCCTAGAGGAGGATCAGTGGCAGGGAAGAATTAAGATGAGAGTCCAAGGGGCCCCTGGGTGGCTCAGTTGGTTAAGCCTCTGCCTATGGCTCAGGTCATGATCCCAGGGTTTTAGGATTGAGCCCCGCATCCAGCTCTCTGCTCAGCAGGGAGCCTGCTTCCTCCTCCCTCTCTCTGCCTGCTTCTCTGCCTGCTTGTGATCTCTATCTCTGTCAAATAAATAGGTGGAATCTTAAAAAAAAAAAAAAAATGGATGAGAGTCCAAGAGCACGAGGCAGGAGCTGAAGAGTTCACCAGCTCTGTGGTGAACCTGGTTTAGAACTCTGCAGATGGAAGTCATGGGCTATAATCTGGTGTTCGTGTGTGTGTACATGTGATATGTATTATATATTTAGTTATGCCCATTCAAGTAATGATCTATGTATTTCTCTGTGTTGTATGTTCTGTACATGTGTGTGACTTACATATAAACACATGTGTATTATGCATGTGCATGTGTATACAGTCAGCCCTTGAACAACACCAGTTTAAACTGCATGATTCCTTTTGTACACACATTCACACTTTATCTTTTTTTTTTTTAAAGATTTTATTTATTTATTTGTTAGAGAGAGAGAGAGAGAGCAAGCACAGGCAGACAGAGTGGCAGGCAGAGGCAGAGGGAGAAGCAGGCTCCCTGCAGAGCAAGGAGCCCGATGTGGGACTCGATCCCAGAATGCTGGGATCATGACCTGAGCCGAAGGCAGCTGCTTAACCAACTGAGCCACCCAGGCGTCCCCACACTTTATCTTTTGATAAAGGCAGTAAAGCACTGCAAATGTATTTTCTCTTGTATATGATTTTTCTTATAACACTTCCTTTTCTCTAGCTTTCTTTATTGTATGGATATGGTACATAGTACATACAACATACAAAATCTGTGTTAATCAACTGTTTATGTTGTTGGTAAGCCTTCCATTCAGCAGGAGGCTGCTAGTAGTTAAGTTCTGGGGGAGTCAAAAGTTATGTGGATTTTTTTTACTGTGCCAGGGGTTGGCGCCCCAAGCCCTGTGTTGTTCAAGGGTCAGCTGTATGTACATTAAAGAATTTGCACCAGAGATCTGCTTAGAGAACTCCCTTTGTTTGGAAAAATGTTGGAAAAAATAAGTGGTTGCCCACTTATGGGTGGAAAGTAAGGTCCTAGGGCTATGGATGGAAGAATATGTGGAAGTCAAGTCACAGCTAAACCAATCCAAACCTAACCATCCAGAGGAATTTGGGAGTCGAGAGAGTAGAAGGGAGACATTAAAGAAAAAGAAATGGGATTCCACAGGGCTTTGCTTTGGAAAGTCTTCATGGGGAAATTAAAGAAAAGAGGCTGAATTCGATGTCTGGGTTGGCCCAGAACAGGAAAAAAGATGGCAGAAGTAGAAGTGGACCCCAAGAGAGGGATGAATTCAAGAGGAGCAGGACTTTGGAACTAGAAGTAAACACAAACCTGTATAATCTCACTAACTAATGGGTAAATCTGGGGAGATCATTTGACTTTGAACGGAGCTTGGGAACAAGGTTCAAGCAAATTTCAATTAAATCTTAAAAACTGTTATCACCTCAACTTATGTCTCTGGATTCCTTCGAACCAGCAACTGGGAAATCCTCCACTCATTCCAGGAGATCAGTCTCGTGTATGACCTTCCTGAAGCCTGGAGTTATCAATAAAATAAACAATGAAAGTCACCCCAGAGTCTCTTTCAAGGGTTGTTAACGATGGATATTTGAACGGGTAAGACAGTTAGCCAAGCGGGTGTGACCCTATACCCAGAATGACCCTGATTCAGCCTATTCTCACTTTAGCAATGAGGTGAGCACAAGGCACTAATGGAACCAACTGTGAAAATATGGCGGATTAGTCATAATGCTTACAACCTGGCATTGGAGTCTTAATGCCTGTTCTCCCAGGGCTATGTTAGTTCTTATACTAAAATACCAAGGTAATTTTCACACTTGTACCATATAGATGGCTATTGTGCCTGTTTTACAAATAGAGGGCTTGCTCAGCACCAACAGAGCAGGCTTCGGAGTGAGGAATTATGATTTCCTGGGTTGGGCTTGGTTCACTGGACACTATTGTCCTTCCCTACAAAGGGTTTATTGTGAAATGTTTACAAAAGCACTTTTAGGAAGAGGTCAGTGTGTATTCCTATCTTGGTGAAAATGTGGCTGAATGTATATGAGCAACGGCAAGGTCCCCTGGCAGAAGGGAGAAGGGAATTTAACCGCTTGCTGTGTTCTTATTATGAGCCCAGCATTGGGATTCCTTACCTACGTCATCTGCACTTTCTGAAAGATGAAGCAGCAGGGACAAATGTTCTGAGATGATGTGGTATTCTCTAACTTAATAGCATGGACACACAAGATTATGTACTTGTCAAAAGGCCTCCACTGGGACATTTAAGATTTAAAGTTTCAAGGGTGCTTGGGTGGCTCAGTCAGTTAAACGTTTGCCTTCCGCTCAGGTCACAATCTCAGGGTCCTTGGATCAAGCCCAGCATCTAGCTCCCTGCTCAGCAAGTTGTTTCCTTGTCCCTCTACCCCTTCCCCCAACTTGTGCACACGTGCATGCATGTGTACCCCCGCTCTCTCTCAAATAAACAAGTATGGTGTAAAGTTTCATTCTTTTAAAACTTGTAAGGAAATTGAGCCATAAACAGATATTGAACTCTTATTCATAATATAGGGGCTAGAGTGTTTGGTTTTGAAATGTTCTGATGCCTAAAACTTGCCTTGAAGTGTATTTAAAAAATAAGATGGATTGGTAGATGGATGGAGGTATGATTTGATGGGTAGATGTGTGATCAAGGGAGCAGAGCAAAACGGTCATTGTAGAATCTAGCTGATAGATACATGAGTGTTCATTGTATCATTCTTTCAATTTCTCTGTATGCTTGACATTTTTCATAATTAAATGTTAGGGGGGGACAAAAGATGGTACCCACAGCTCATCCCATTCTGGCTGCTACAGAAAGCCCAGAAATCTGAGTGCCTGGAAATAAAATATTCCCATCAGGTTAGTTTTAGGTTATGTGGGTAAAAGGCCCTCCTTGAAAGTAAAGAAGGATAGCAGCTCCTTCTAGTTGAAATTACATTATAGAACATACTGTCTCCTCTGTGAACTACTGTTGCTTGCATTTCTAAGACATAGGTCGCAATCCTCGCCTTGATGGCTTCTCCACATCATTTGGCAACACTGGCCACTTCCTCCTCACAACGCTCTCCTGGTTTGTCTCCCACTTCCCTACTGGCCCCTTCTCAAGCCCTTTTAACTACTTTTTAACATACATGTCTCTTTGGGCTGAGTTCTGGGCCTTCCTTTCTTTTACTTGAGCTCTTTCCCCCACCGAGGGTCTCACATCTCTCAAAGCCATAACTCTGGTCTAATCTTCTCTTTTTGACAAGCCACATGCCTCCTTGACATCTCCGCTTGAACGTGCCCCACGAGCTCTTCCCTAACAAGTGTACATCCCTTCCACACTATTTGATCCCATGCTGGAGTGTTTCTCTTTTCTTTCCCCTCTCTCATTGAATCAGAACCACCAATGACATCTTATGAAAACATAATTCTGGAGTCGCCTGGATGGTGTAGTCAGTCAAGCATCCAACTCTTGATCTCAGTTCAGGTCATGATCTCAGGGTTGTGGGAGTGAGCCCCATGTCAGGCTCTGATCTCAGCTTGGTGTCTCAGCTTGATCTCAGCTTGGTGTTTAAGACTCTCTCTCCTTCTCCCTCTGCCCCTTCTCCCATGCTCTCTCTCTCTCTCAAATAAAGAAATCCTTAAAAAACAAAATAAAAAACAAATCTGATTATGTCTCCTCTCTACTTAAAACTCATTAATGGCTGGCCGCTGTTGTTAGGATAAAATACACCATTCCTCATATGGACAGCAAGTTTCTAATGCTGGAGCCCCTGCCTGCCTCTCTATCCTATCTCCCATCACATTCCGTTCGCTCACTGGACTGGGACCCCATGAGCTTAGGGTCCTCCAACAAGCAGAGCATTTTCCTGCCTTGGGGCCTTTGAATAGGGCAGTCTCTCTTCTTGGAATGCTTCCTACAATCTTTCCTGATAAATCCCTACTCATTGTTTAGGTCTCAGCTGAAATAATACCCCTCAAGAGTAACTTCCGGACACACCCTTCATCCCAGCTAAATTACGCCTTACTCTGTTGTTGTCCATCATAAAGCTTTCACTTTTTGTCTCACAGTAGAATTAGTGATTTGGTTATCTGTTTGTCCGTGTGCTTATTTGTTAATGTCTCTCTCCCCTGCTAGACTTCAAACTCCATGTGGGCAGGGAGCCTGCCTGGCATGCCCAGTTCTGTGTTCCTGACCTGACCATGAGTCATGGGCACTCGGGAGGTGATCAGCACACACTTAGTTCCATGAACACATTGCTGTGCCTTAGGGAGGAAGCAGTTTGAAAGGCGGTGTGTAATGTCACAAATCAGTGTGGCATCAGGATTCAGTGTCATTAGAACCTGTGCAGTCTGCCCCAGGTGTCACCAAGAACCCATTTGGCACTGGGTATGAGGGGTGCTGGGCTGCACCTGCAGCCTCTTCTGAATCATTCCTGTCCTGCCTCTTGGCTCACTCCCTACATACATATAAAGGAAAGGCCAGAAAGAGCAATGCTTTATTATTATTTTTTAAAGATTTTATTTATTTATTTATTTGACAGAGATCACAAGTAGGCGGAAAGGCAGGCAGAGAGAGTGGGGGAAGCAGTCTCCCTGCCGAGTAGAGAGCCCAACTCGGGGCTCGATCACAGGACCCTGGGATCATGACCTGAGCCAAAGGCAGAGGCTTTAACCCACTGAGCCAGCCAGGCGCCCCAAGAGCAATGCTTTAAATGCCTGCTAAAAACAACTTCCTGGAACACTGACTGGGTGGCTCAGTCCATTGGGCATCTGCCTTCAGCTCAGGTCAGGGTCCTAGGATCGAGTCCCACATCAGGCTCCTTGCTTGGTGGGGAACCTGTTTCTCCCTCTGCCTGCTGCTCCCCTGCTTGTGCTCACCCTCTCTCTGACAAATAAAATCTTAAAATAAATAAATAAATAAAAATGACTTCCTCTTCCTCATGCAGGGAGGATTTGCAGGCATGGCCTTCAAGCCCACAAAAATGAAAAACAAGTGCTTTTCAACTCCGAATCACATGATCAACCCTTCCTGGCTCTGTAAGCTATTAGACATAGGACCTTCGTGCAGAATTTTGTGTCTTGGAGCCTTGATAAGCCATATCTTTGTCTTACAAGGAGCACAAAATGAGCTAATGTAAATGGAAGTGTTCTCCTGCTCTAAAGCTATGGACCACAGCATCCATGTGGCTTACTGCAGAGCTTGAAGGACAGTAAAATATTAGATATAATGATTTTGCTGATTTTAGCAACTGACCACACTATTACCAGTTCCTTACTAATTGTTTTATATTTGGAATAATGAACAACTTGATATTCTTTCCACTTTAACAAGGATACTTAATACTAGGCAGGAACATAGTAGACGTGACCTAAATTCAGAAATATCATTTCCTAAATCAGCAGTCCATCATTGGGATTCACCTTAACTTGTTTGAGCCTTCAGTTGATCTACTGGTAGTAGCTTTCTGGGCGATGCCATACTAAAATCTCTGTTTTCCCTCACAGTTACATATAATAATATATTTTGCTCATAATAACACAAAATCTTTACTTTCCCATTTGTAAAAGTAATATGTATTCATAAAAATCCAAATGTTGTATAAATATAATAAGCAGCAAAAAAACATTCATAAATATCTTGTCTTACACCAAAATATTATAATGATAAGTAAGACCTCCAAGTAAATATAAGCAAATCTTATAAACAGGCATTACTTGATGAGAATTTTAAAAGCCTCTCATACATGGGATTATTTCAAAAGACTGCTTCTACCTTGCATTTTTGTTTATGATACATTTTCAACCTACTGGCTATTAGTTTTTTTCAAGGTAAATGTGTACTTGAGAAGCCCATCCTTTTCAGCTGGACAATGAGAACCAAAATGTTCATTAACTATTCCCAGTGACTTTACTATAGATAGAATAACTAAGAGATACAGAAATTGTTAGCAAGGCAAATGATGCGAGGACCTATGGTATCTCTTAAATGTTACATGGAAGAGTCAAGAAATGCAAGCTTCATGGCATGTGCTATTGCAGATTATTAATAAATACAGACATTAAACTGACTTTGACTTTATATAGCAGCAGTTCATCTGTACTTGCATAAGGAAACAGCCAAGGATATTGCAAATTTTAAAAGCTAGCCTGTCATCAAGAATGAGGCTAACCTCCTGAGATGCTCCAAGAAAAGGCAGAAACATGTCAGGAGCGTTGAGTAAACTTTCAGTTTAAATTCCTGTGAATTACTGGGTAATCATGGGTTTCTAAGTTCTTTTGCAGCGTAGATGAACCTGCTCCTCGGTGTCAACAAGGTTAAAGAAGGGGCTACTCCTGTTCTATATCGCCATCTAGTGGATAGTGACGTCCATGCTCTGAGGTGTATCTGCTGGGAGGGAGACTTGCCCTAGTTAACAAGCTAGCTGATGAATATTACTGGATACACAGAAGATGAACTAGCGTTTGGGTTTTGGTTTCCTTTAGGCTTTAAAATGTCTGCTTAGTGAAGTAAATCTGGTATTTCATCATCTTTGGTCAACTTGGAGGAACAATGATCAGCATTTATAAGCACCACCTCTTCCTTTTTTCAAGAATTAAAAATGCATGTGTTAATATTTCCATTAAGTTGCTACCAATAATTAATTTTTAAAAATCTTCTTTTAGGGGCGCCTGGGTGGCTCAGTGGGTTAAGCCTCTGCCTTCGGCTCAGGTAATGATCTCAGGGTCCTGGGATGGAGCCCCGCATCAGGGTCTCTGCTCAGCAGGGAGCCTGCTTCCTCCTCTCTCTCTCTGCTTGCCTCTCTGCCTACTTGTGATCTCTGTCTGTCAAATAAATAAATAAAATCTTTTTTAAAAATCTTCTTCTGGGACGCCTGGGTGGCTCAGTTGGTTAAGTGGCTGCCTTCGGCTCAGGTCATGATCCCAGTGTCCTGGGATCGAGTCCCACATCGGGCTCCTTGCTCGGCGGGGAGGCTGCTTCTCCCTCTGCCTCTGCCTGCCTCTCTGTCTGCCTGTGCTCTCTCTCTAACTAATAAATAAATAAAATCTTTAAAAAATTTTTTTTAAAAAATCTTCTTTTACTCTCCTTCCCAACCTCTTCCTAACAACTTCGCAAGTCTTCTGTGTAATATAAAACAAAAAATAATTCAAGTGTATTACAAATGGGTAGCAACACATTAGTGGATCCTGACATCAATATAATGGGTCATGACCAGCATGAAAAAAAAGATAAGATCTATTTGTCATTTTTTGAGCAATCTCTGTACTGTTTTCCACTGCAGGACTCCATTTGTCTGAGTATCTAAAATAGTTAAACTCAGAGAAGCAGGAGTAGAATGGTAGTTGCAGGGACTGTGAGGGAAGGAGAAGTGGGGAGGAAGTTAAGGAGTATAAAGTCTCAGTTACACAAGACAGATACATTCTGGTAACCGGTTGAGCAACATTGTGTCTAGAATTAACAACACTGTATTATACAATTGATTTGTTTAGAGAGTAGATCTCATGTTAAACCACAATTTGAAAAAAAAAGAGTCATTAAGGAAGACCGTGAACAAAAGAAAGAAATAAGAGAGAAAAGAAGGACTAAACTAGAATCTAAAATGTCAGAGTGCTTCTCACATGTATAAGTGAGTATTATTCTGTGAGACTTCTGTGACACACGTGGGTGTTTGTGTGGACTATAGTGGGATGTAAAGGGCTTTTCATTCTGTGGGTCAAGTTCAAAGAAGTTCGAAAGCCTCTGCTCTCTTGTTCTCCAAAAAAAAAAAAAAAAATTAAGCAAAGCTAATATCGATGTTGTATTTCAAGTGGATTAGGTTTCCTTGTGTGTAAACATGCTTCCCTATTCCTATACAAGGCAGTTTGAAATTCCTGGAGGCAGCACATGGCATAACTTAGAGGCACTTAAATTGCTGACTCAGTCTATGCTTTCTCTTCCATGGAAAGATAAGGTAAGACTGATCTGGGAGCTTCATCGTGCTGAGTACAGCCTTTGCAGCAGGACAAAGCTGGTTTCGAATTCTGCTCCAGAAACTTCTAGATGCATTTTAGCCTTTGTGAGTGTCAGCATCCTAACTTGAAGATGAAGCTAATGATTCTGACCACATGAGGCTCTGGTGAGAGTCTAATGGTAATGTAGACAATGAGTCACCAACTCACTGTTAAATACTTCCTTTATTGCCCTAAATGTCTATATCTTCGAATTGCAAATATCCCTAAGTCAATTTAAAATCTACACTCAAACTGGAACCCCGCTAAGGATTTTTTTTCTTCTTAGGGGCAGTCCGGTGAAAGCTTAATACTCTCCACTCTTATTCTGCTTATGACTATGCTTAATTAATTAATTAACTATAGATTTATTTATTTGACAGAGAGAGACACAGCGAGAAAGGGAAACATAAGCAGGGGCAGTGGGAAAGGGAGAAGCAGGATTCCCATTGAGCAGAGAGCCCGATGCAGGGCTCCATCCCAGGACCCTGGAATCATGACCTAAGCCGAAGGCAGATGCTTAACAACCGAGCCACCCAGGGTCCCTTATGTTTAATTTATTATAACTCTCAGTGGAAGTGTGTTCCTGGCTTCTGTAGTGCCTTCTATATTTTACAGAGAACATGGATCTCGCTTGGTTTTTCCTTCTCCAAGTGGCATGCCATCCTGTGGGCCTTACTACCCAAACATAACAATGGTGTTTTATGTGAGCAGAGCAGATCCTGGGAGAAGAGAGAGGACCCAGCTCCATTCCCTTTACAGAGATATCATCAACATAGAATATTATTTTAGTTTCAGGAGTACCACGTAATGATTCAATATTTGTATATATTGCAACATGGTCACCACAATAATTCTAGTTAACAACCATCACCACACATAGTTACTTTTTTCTTGTGATGAGAACTTTGAAGATGTACTCTCTTAGCAACTATCACAGGAACAGTACAGAATTGTTAACCAGAGACACGGTGCTGTGCATTACATCCCCAGAATCTATGTATTTTATAACTGGGAGTTTGGACCTTTTGGCCGCCTGTCCCCATTTTGCCCACCCCCACTTTCTGCCTCTAGCAACCACCAATCCATTCTCTGTCTATGGGGTCGGCTCTATTTTGTGGTCCTTCCCTTCAGCCCGGTGTCTCCTCAGTCCCTTTTTGCTTCTTCCTTCTTCCTTCTGCAACCTACAGCAACCTTATCTCAGAAGAAACCGAACTGACAAACTCCTGCTCAAAATAGCACCTATCGTGCTTCCTCAAGAGGGAGTCCTGGTCAGGAAATAAGAAAATGAATGTGCAAGCTGTGAGAACAAGGGCAGTCATACCAACGTCAGGTGTTGTGTTTGGGTATTGTGAATCCATTCATGGTGATGTTGGTGAAGCTTGATGTGATAAAGGTCCCTGGGTCTGTGTGACCTTGGGCAAGTTATCCAGCCTGTCTAGCCTCAGTTTCCTCATCTCTAAATCGTAGAAAATAGTGCCCCCCGCTCGCCCATTCACAGGACTCTTTTAGAACAGGTAGTGCACAGAGACTATGCACAGAGACATTTACTATGGCCAAAACAGGTTTTGGCCATAGTAAATGATTGCCCCAGACTGAATGTTTATATTCCCCAAAGTTCATACATTGAAACCTAATCCCCATTGTGATGACCTTTGGAGGTGGAGCTTTGGGAAGGTGATGAAGTCATAATGGTGGAACACTCGTGAATAGGGTTAGTGCCCTTATGAGCAAAGACGAGGGATTGCTCTCTCTCTCCCCGCAAGTGAGGACACCGGGAGAAGGTGGCCATCAGCAAACCAGGAAGAGAGTCCTCACCAGACACAATTCTGCAGCACTTGAAGTCTGGTAAGCCTCCAAAGTTATGAGGACCAGTGGCGTTTGTTTAAGCCCCTCAGTCTGTGCTACCTTCATTACAGAGCTAGAACTAAGACAGTTATCAGTAAATACCAGTGCTTGTTATTGTCCTGTCTACCCAGATTTTGTGCCCTCGAAGGACACAGAAAAGTCATTCCTAAAGTTAAAAAGTTAAAGTTAAAATTTTATAACACCTATGAGTTGTGGGGAAAATGGGGCCGGGGAGCAAGAAATTTGGAGCAGAGGAACCTTCTTGAAACTCTGAAATCATACCATTTGGGCATCCACTTGGGCATGATCTTGCTCTGCACTGGGAGTGGTGATTTTCCAATTTGCTTGAAATTTCGCTCCAGAATAGCCAATGTAATAACTCACTCCACGAATGGTCCATTATTGTGTTTTAAGTTAACGGTCTTTTCAAAACGCAGAGGCTGCTTATTACTTCATATCTCTCCCTATCATACGATCTGCTCACCTGTGGGTTGTTGGTTTTGCCCCTCATTTGTGTCCTGTCTTCAGAGTCCTAGAAAACAGGATGCTTAGGGGCAGGAAGGGCCCTGGTGGTAAGGATGGGTGAGGAGGAAGGGAGGGGAAGAGAAGGGCAGTGAGTGGCCAAGCACCAAGTGCTAGAGGAACCACTCTCCTCTTACCATTTTTTTATGGAATCTTGGTCAGCTCGTACCCTGTGCACTCTTTATCGTGATGGAGATGACTTTCGGTAGTACACAGGTGAACATGATAAAGTTCTGTGCATGCTGATGGTCAGCTCCCAAAAGATCATCAGAATAAACGTAGAGCAAGCAAAGCTGTTTATTAGACTTAGTGCAAAAGAAGAGAGCACTTCTCTGGCAGTTTCAGTTGTGAGTCAGGAGACAGAGCTCGAGGAAAGATATTTATAGGGTTTTGAGGTCAGGGCTCAAGTGGTGGAAGATGGGTCTTCTGAGGCAGAGAAAGCACCAGGGGTGGACTTGGGATGGGAGAACACAGCAAGGTGAAGGTCTGCAGGAGTAAACTGCTATCTAATGTTTTCTCAGGTGGGCACACCTATTTCCTGAATAAAGTCATTTGCAGAAATTTCCTGAAGCAAACAGTGAAGTTATTTATTGGTGTACGATCTTATTTTCCTGGGCAAGGATTTCCTGGAACAAATGGCTGGTTTATGTTAACACAGATGGACTCGGTTCTCATAATTCTGTGTTTAGTTAATGTGTATTTGATATTATATAACTGTACCTCAAACCATTGATCTTGAAAATGATATTATTGAGGACAACACAGAAGTAAATTAAGTTTAAAGATAGAAAGCTGAGGTGATCAAAGAAAGACAATGGTGTAGGTGATACTCAACCCTGACAAAAACTGTGCGTACAGTAGATGAAAGATCGAGGTGTGAAAAGCACTGTTCAGGCCTGGGAGACTGTCCTGGTGGAGAGATTGTCCTACACTGGAGGACAATCTTGTATGGGGAGGGCGTGTAACTCACAGTTGAACCGTCAGTGAGAGCCACGGGAGGAATCAGGGGATTGGCAGAGTCGATTGCGTGGCCTGGGCGGGGCCCCGTGTACCGGGATTTGGTTTCTTCTCTGCTGTGCAAATGACCTGAGAAATAGAAAAGTCCCCCCGTCTGGAAACTCTGACTTACTGGTGGGTCTACTTGGGGCTTGAGCTTTCAAGCCGGAAGTAGCAGCTGCTGTTGGAAGAGCCTCCGTAACACAGATGTAGTCCCCAACAGTCGCACCTGCCATTGTGGTCACACAGATGCCAACTGCTTGGTGTCGCAAAGAGGTGCTGAGACTCAGTGAAGGACAAACCAACCAGAATGCCCTGGTTGGATATTTCTGATGAACTGAAAAGGATAGAAGCAAGAGGAAAGGGCAGCTTCTGGTTTTCTAGAAGCCAGAGCCGTAACAACTTCTGTGGTGGGGCTACTGTAGGGGAAAGAGGGTAAATCCCAGGCAATTCAGGCCAAGGTCAGTGTGAATTTGAGGAGAGGAAATTTTGGGACCAGATAGAGAAGGGCCTTTTTTTTAGGTAGAAAGCCCAAAGACCAGGGAAGAATCCTGGAGGGTCTGCTGTCCTCAGGTGGCTGCTCAGATAAAACGAAGTATGGTCCTGGGTCAGGGGATTGATGGCGGTGGGAAGGGAGCTGGCAGAAGGAGGCAGCTCCTTTAGGTTGCTGAGAATCTTATCCCTGGGTTCATCAGTAACACGACTTGAATCATCCTGAAACCTAACTCTGAGAGTGTCACAGAATATTCTACTCAAACCAAAGTGGATGGGGCCTACCCTACAGTGAAACCAAGGGGACTGGGAAAGGAGTCATCCTGAAAGCAATCCTATTACCTTTTTCCAAGACAAGGGCCAAATACTGCCAGTATTCTGGAAATAAAAAATTCCTAATGAATTTCTGTGATGGCTGTAGTTTTACTCACTGTTTTGTTACCCCATCAGGTCCCCTGACCAGTATTGCGTAGTGGTTGGGGTGTGGTTTACACCAGGCCCCCTAGGAAACTTCACCAGTAATAGGTGACCTAAAAAATTAACAATGATTTGGGCGCCTGCGTGGCTCAGAGGGTTAAGCCTCTGCCTTCAACCCAGGTCATGATCTCAGGGTCCTGGGATGGAGCTCCGCATCAGGCTCTCTGCTCAGCAGGGAGCCTGCTTCCCCCTCTCTCTTCCAGCTGCTCTGCCTACTTGTGATCTCTCTCTCTGTCAAATAAGTAAATAAATAAATAATCTTAAAAAAATTAACAGCCATTAAAAAATAAAACAAAGCAAAAAGCAGACCATGGCCTTACCAGCACAAAAAAAAAAAAAAAGGAAAAAATCTAAGAAATAAAGTGGAAGACTCACCAAAATGTGGACATTTGAATATTTATTATTATTCCTTAAGAAAAAACAACTAGAGATGGAAAATGTCAGCAGATTTTTCCAGCCAGCCAAGATCCCGGGAATGTCTCTGTGTGAAAGACAAGAGAGAGCCCCTAGGTTTATATTTTTGCCTGGTTTTTCCTGTTTGGGTAACATGAGCTGAAAGAAGGAATATCAGTTAACACATGGGGAGAATCCCAACCCAAGAAATCTAAAACATATAATAAATTTTTTCCCTCTTTTCTGTTCATTTTGGATATTGGTGCTAAACTTCCAAGTGCCAAAATTTGAAAGGAAATTTCATGCCCTTTTTATTTATTTTTAGGATGAAGGATGATACCATTATTATTTTCTTATGTGACTTTCTTTGAAAAATGCAGTATCATATTCCTTAAAAAGAAATTAAAAAAATTTTTGAAGATTTTTTATTTATTTGAGAGGGAGAGAGAGCACGTGAAAGAGAGCATGAGCAGGTGCGAGGGGCAGAGGGAGAGGGAGAAGCAGACTCCCTGCTGAGCAGGAAGCCTGAAACAGGACTCCATCCCAGGACCCTAGGATCATGACCTGAGCCCAAGGCAGATGGGTAAACAACGGATGCTTGTGGAACGGCATCCACAAGAGGATACTTTTAAAGGTGCTTGAGCTCGGGACACCTGGGTGGCTCAAGTGGTTAAGCGGCTGCCTTCGGCTCAGGTCAGGATCCCAGCGTCCTGGGATCGAGTCCCACATCGGGCTTCTTGCTCGGCAGGGAGCCTGCTTCTGCCTGCCTCTCTGTCTGCCTGTGCTCTCTCTCTCTCTAACTAATAAATAAATAAAATCTTAAAAAAAAAAAAAAGATGCTTGAGCAAAAAGAAAATTTTTACCCTTGAAAGAAAAAAAATTGCTCTGCCCCTCAGTACCAGTCACCCTACATAAGTCACTTACCCACCCAGAGCCTGGTGTTTTCACGTTTGTGCCATGTCCTGGTGGTGTTACGAAGACCAAGTGACAGAGTATATGCAGAATGCTTGGGGTATTATCAAGACTTAATACATATTAGCTGATAGCTATTGTTTTTTATGAATCTGAAGAGGGATTTTGTATGGGGATTCCAGCTTCCCGTGGGTCTGGCGAGAGAGGAAGGTGGGCTGGAGAAGACGGGGTGCCAGGGAGAGGGCACACAGGCAAAGCTCCACTGTCTTTGGGAAAATAAACTGTTAGTTGCATTATGTTGCCTATATACCCAGTTTAAAAAAAAATAGGAAAGGAAACAAAAAAGAAACAATAATAACAACAAAAAAAATCAGCAGAAACAGCAAACCTCTGGGAACTGAAAGCAAAAGGAAGAAGAAAGAGGAGGAGGAAGATACTGAGGGAAACTAGTGAAAGAATCTGATCTTGTGATCCTGGGCCTATAGGGAAAGCTTCCATGTGACGGCCTATTTGAACCAAGGCTGTTTGAAGGAAGAAAACTCTGCAGGCCAAAACAGAAAAATGGGAAGGATGAAGGCGAGTGGGGAAGCCACACAGCCCATGGCATGGAGGGGTATGTGCAAACAAAGGGGTAGTGCCTGAAAAGAGATATATTTTAAAAAGTATGTAGGTATACCCAGCTATAATTTCATGAAACTTTATACCCACCTTGACAATAATTAGAAGAGAACAGGCATAATGTGAATATATTGTTTGGTCAAGTTCTGAAGATACTTAAGTTCAGTTTGAGAAGTATACAAAACACCACAAAGTAAAATTATTTAATAGTTGTTTTAATTGATTTAGCGTTGTTTTAGTTGATTCCTGGGCTATCACTATCAATAAGTAAATGCTCCCTCATTTTGCTGGTACCTCCAAGGCAGAGACTGACATACTTATGTGTAATCACAATTTAACAAAAAAACACAGGAACTCCTTGGGTGGTGAGGTGCTTGGGTGACTCAGTCATTTAGGGGTCCAACTCTTGATTTTGACTCACATCATGATCTCAGGGTCGTGAGATCAAGCCCCACACTCAGCGGGGAGTCTGCTGGAGATTTTCTCACTCTCCCTCTACCCTTGCCCTATACTCTTTCTTTGAAATAAGTAAATAAATCTAAAAAAAAAAACAAAAAACTCCTTAGGTGGGATAGGATGCTGGGTATGTCACACTACTCGGACATGTGCCACAGGGTCCTTATTTTTAAAAGAATTTCCATCCAGTCTAGTCCTCATTTTTGAGCCTGTAATGCCCTGCACTTCTCCAGATGTGGCCTGAAACCCACTGTATTTTAAGCACCTGTTGATTTGTTTCTCTTGGACTCCAAACTGAAAGGGCAGATGGTAAATACTTGTTGACTTAGAGCAAAGGCCTGTAGGAGGAGAGGGGGCAAGCCCTTTGGGGAGAAGCACCAGCGGAGGGAATAGCAGAGCGGTGCCCTGGCCCGAAAGGGTTGGGCATGTTTCAGGAGCAGGTGTGGGTGGGGAGTGCGGAGTGATTAGAGTGAGGCGGTTAGAGCAGAGAAGGATCTCGGTTAGAGAGGTTAAAATGGAGCTTGCAGATTGGGTAGGACCTGGAAGGTCACTGTAAGAAACTGGCCTCTTATTCTGAATGAGTTGGGAGTCCATGGAGGGTTTTGAGCAGACAATGATATTCAATTTAAAAGGATCCTCTGGCTGTCTGACAGAATCAGCATGAGAAAGCAAAGACTAAAGTAGCAAAGACAGCGGGCAGGCTCTTGTGGCCATCCAGACAAGAAACCGTGGCAGCTTCCCCCATGGAGAGAGTGTTCCCATCAGGTTCTGGATTCACTGAGCAGGCTGTGAACTGGGAGAGGGAGAGGAGGTGAGCACGACCCCAAGGCCATTGGTCTGCACGGCTGGAGGATGGAGTCCTATTCTAGAGGGCACAAGGGGAGCAGGTGCACTCTGTGGGAAGCCCAGGAGTTTGGTTATGGGTGTACTAAGTTTGAGTTCCTTATTAGGCACGTCTTTCTTTTTTATGTTGAGTTCTGCATCCAGATTGGAGAGCTGGTGGTGTTTCTTTTTCAGTATGACAGTCTATCAGGAACTGAAAGTTTTCATAACAGTCTGGTAGGAACTGAAACCATGGTGGAGGGGAGGGGAGGGTTTGAGTGTTTTTGTTTAAATAGGAGGAGACAGGGGCGCCTGGCTGGCCTAGTTGGAAGAGCATAGTGACTCTTGGTCT
>RCUC01088494.1:0-10639 GCA_003697995.1 Taxidea taxus jeffersonii | reverse complement strand
AAGTGAGATAGCTTTCAGGAAATGGGTGAATAGGTTTATAGATTCAGCAAATACTTATTGTGCACCCACTAGGTTTTAAGACAGAACAAGGCAGATGTAGTCCTATTCCATGGGATGTTCTAGTGGGTTAGGCTGTATATAATATATATACAACTTATATATATTAATATAAATATATATTCACTATATATATATTAAATACAAGCCCTGCAAACGTGATTGCAGAGTGAGCGCTCATATGGGTGGTCTGAGTGACAAGGACAGGGACTGCTTTACTTGGGGACTTGAGGAGGCCTCTCTGAGAAGGGGATGTTCAAGGTGAGTCCTGGTGGATGAGAAGGAGCCAACCAGGTGATAACTAGAAGTGGAGAAGGCCGGGCTGCGGGATCCAGGCTCTTGGCTGCCTCCAGCTCTGGCTATTGTACTTAGTAACATGGGAGGTTGGGACCACCAGCCATCATGCCCAGGACCGAGGAGGGGTGGGTATGTTTCGTTATATTACTACTATTATGACAAAGATGTGAGCAAGGGGGCATGGATGAGAAGTCTGGGGAAGGCAGGCAGCACTCAGACGGGCTCTCTAGACCTTTAAGGACCTGAGGAGGGAGAGTAGGGAAGAGCTAGAAGGCCTCCAGGTCCTTCGAACCCTCCATGAAGTCAGAGTCTGGTGCAGCTGGTGGGAAGGAGCATGACGAGCAGCCAAGGCCGCTTGGGCCCAATGGAGGGGCCCTGAGAGCCAGGCTAGAGATGAACCTTGTTGGGTGGTTTGGGATTGAGGGATGGCTCTGAAACCTGGGAGCTCAGTCTTAGCTGAGGCAGACCCTGGGCTTCAGGCAGAGTGGCAGTGCCGTACCCAGCTGGGGGGTCCTGACATGGGGTGAGGCCACCCATGACATTTACCCAACCTCCAGAGCCCATCCGGCTTGATGCAGTCTCCGGGTTGTGACACCCGCTCAGTGCTTCCCGCCAGCCAACGGCTGCCATGCTATCTAGCCCCGAGGTTCCTCTTTTCTGAGCTACTCACATCGAGGTTCGTTGGGATTTTGCCTTCATTGTGCTGACTTGGTGGGGGTGTTGCTTGAGGGGGTCAGCAGAGCTGGTGGCTCACAGGAGTTCCTCAATGAGCATTTGTTGAATGGATGGATGGACGAACAAATGCGTGCATGAATGAAGAAATGGAGTGGGTCAATAAATGAGGATTCCCATGGACTAGGTGTGAATGCATGTGTGTGGGTGGGTTCCCATCTCTGAGGCAGTTTGAGGGCAGGTTGTGTCAGCAGAGAGGCAAGTGTGGAAGGCAAGAAGCAGATGGCTGGTCAGCAGATAGCCCAGAGATGGGCAGGGGAGTTCTCAAGGTCATTGACCAGGCACCTGTTGGCTTGGGCATTTGCAGGAGCCTGCCCTGGGGAGATCTGTAAGTGCCCACGTCTTGGGCATCCTGCCACCACACCTCCTCTCATCCCGATACAAGCACACACAGACCCTGGCAGGTGTCCACGAGGTCCTCCTTCCCGCCTCCCTCTGTGCTTATCCTGGGTCAGGCCATTTCTGATCCTGGGCCTGGTCTGTGGACCGTGTGTGTGGCCGGGAGCCCACTGAACCCCATGGAGTGAAGCTGGGGTGGGGATTGCAGGACAGCCCAAAGGGCAGGTGGCCAGTCCTCCCCATCCCAGGCCTTCACCCCTCTCTTTGTCTTTCCCCTGCTGCCTTCTGGGGCCGGCACATTAGAGGATAGCCGTGGGCGGTGCAGCAGGAAGGCTCTCCCTCTACCTCTGGCTAGCTGCATTTACAAAATCTGCTTTCTACAGTCGGCCCGTATCTTTGCTGATAGCTCTGTAAGTGACACATCACATCGGTGAGTTCTTAGGGCCAACTTTTTGCCAGGGCGAGCCGCTAGTCCCATTTAGAGGGGCACACACTGGATAGCTCTCCAGCGGTCCCAGGCCCACAGGTGTCAGGGTCACTGACACCCCCCTGCACAGCCACACACCCAGCCACTCTGATCAGAGGGACAGCAGCACACATGCTCGCAGCCTCCGGAGCTGCGAAGTCACGTTGTTACAGGCAGACATCCCAGGACTGCTGCAGGGGACCACTGCCGTGACATTGTCATACCTGGTGTCGCACAAGCGTGGAGTATAGGGTCACAGAGTTGTGCACACTGCTTCGTCCTCCTTCCTGCCGCTACCCACCCTCCCCACAAGGGCTCACTAGCTCCCTGGGATGGGGCATGATGCCCATCCCTACCCCCACCCACATCCCTGATGAAGCCAAGGCTATCAGGAGCCCTGACCGTCCCTCGCTCCGCCTGCCTTTTTGGTGGCCCTCCTACTCACAAATCCCCTGATGGCCCTGTGCAACTCTAAAAAGTCCCCAAGGGACCTGTGTGGCCTCAGGGAGCTCCCTGGGGCATCACAGTCAAGCCAGGCGACAATAACAGTTTCTTCTTTTGGGGCTTCAATTTCTTTACCTGTTTAATGGGGGCATGGACCTGGTGGCTTTTCCAGTACTTTTCCGGTACTCGTGATAGGGACAGCTATGATCGTGTGGCCCCTCTGGCATTTCCTGAGCCATGGGCTCCTTGGGGCCATCTGGCTCGCTCCTGAGTCTCTACTCAAACTTAAAGGCAAATACCTTTCACTAATGATTGGGCCCCCACTGAAGTTTCCTGGGAAACAAAGCAGAACCTGGCTACCTCACAGGGGCCCCTCACGCAGGCCTGATACCTGGCTGTCTGCCAGGGCCTGAGGAGGAGGTGCCCAGCTTAGAGCCAGGGGGCCAGTAAGACTGACCTCTGGGGACTCACCCAAGACTTCTATGAGCAACACGTTGGTAAAAAGAACCTTTTAGAAAAGCTGCCGTTAACTCAGCCATGAGCTCAGGCAGGGTGTCTCAGCACCAGAGACAGTCATTATTCTGGAGCGGCCAAGTGGCAGCCCCTCTTCCCCTTCTTGTTGCTGATCCCCTGGGGTTCTGGGGCAACACAGAAGTCAGTATGTCTCCCCAGAGGTCGGGAAAGGTCAGTGGGTTTGGAAATCTCCCAGGTCTGGTCAGGGTCACCACGGAGAGTACTTTCCAAAGGGCAGGTGTTGAGAGGGCACTGTATACCAGGCTCAACGCAGGAACCCAGAGAAAATAAACCAAATACACCTGGAGTCGCATCGGTGCAGGACGTTTAACAGTGTTCTCTGAGGAAAAAAAAAAAATTCTGTGGTCAAGTAAGTTAGGAAAGCTTATTATATAACTCAGCAGGGCTGAGCAAAGGCAAACTGGTTTCGTGCTTGTGGGTTTTGGCAGAGCCCCTGTCAGGCTGTGTGCTGCAATGGGGTTCCAGGGGGTGGGTGGGGAGATGACGTGGGTCTCCTTTCCACCCTGCTCTCTAAGCCTCTGGTGGGGTGGGAGACCTTGAGCAATGAGGCTTGAGGGGCACAAGGATTCCAGATAAAGCAGGGTGCCAGGGAATCTGCATTTCTGCAAGTTCTGCCAGCACATCACGGGGAAAACCACCGATTTTCTCTCAGAGCAACCAGAGGGATCTATTTGAAGCCAAACCCCAGAGGTTCTCCTCGGCTCAAAGCTCTCCTGTGGCTCCCTCTCGCTCAGGAGTAGCCAAGTCCTCATGGTGTCTGTAAGGTCTACCCACCTCACAGACACCCTCCCTCTGAAGCCAACCCAGCAAATCCTCATGTGGGGTCCTTGCTGTGGGTGTTCCTTTTGCCCTGTAATGCTCCTTCCCCAGATCTTCCCCAGAGGGGCACCCTCCCCCCACCCCTTCCTTCTCACCCCCTCACCCAGCCTGGTACCCCTGCTCTTCCAAGAGACCCCCTGGGGACCACGGCGGTTTCCACAGCACTGGATATTGGCTCCATGAGGCCGGGGCCGTGCTGTCTCGTGACTGTTCCCAGCACCGTGCACATCACTCCGCAGAGGTTGAGGATGGGGGGTCTGGGGGGGACTATTAATTGAATGGAGCCAGAGCAGCTCAGAGTCCCAGCAGGGCTAAAGCTGGGGCCTCCCAGGTCAGGCAGCCCTGAGCAGCAGGGAACTCTTTCGCACTCGGACTCTGGAGGGGCTTTCTGGTCTGAGGTCAGGACTGGTGCCCAGGGAGGGGCTGGAGAGGTGGACAGAGGTGTCCGGGCTGAGGCTGTGGGGAGTGGCCCTGTGGCAGCTGGGCTCTGTCACTGGCTCCAAGAGTCTTATCAGTGTCTATCCTTGGAGTACTAGGTGTTCCTGGTGATTCTTCCCAGAGGTCATGGCAGTGCTGATGAACTCTGCTGCCCCCAGTGATCCTGATGAGCTCAGAGGGTGTCCTGTGGCAGAGACCAGAAGGTTCTAAGGAACTGCGGCGAGGTCTGTTCTCCCCACTGCACCCTCCACTGACTCTGGCTTGGCCTGGGGGTGACCCCAGTGGGCAGCTAGGGGAAGGAGGCTTAGCTGGACCTGTTTGACTGACAGGTGCAGAGGAGTTTTGGGGAAGGGGTGGGGGAGTGGTAGACCCTCCTCTCACCTCCGCTTCCGTAAGGTGGGGGATGGCTGCCCAGGATTTTCATTGCTGTCCCTGGGGCCGTCTGATTCTGTGTCTTGCCTTCCCCACAAATCACCGTGCTGGCTGCACCATTGTGACTCTCCGCCATCATACCAAGGCTGTGTTTGGGTGGCCTTGAGTAGCCCCCCCCCCCAAGGACCATGGGAACTTGCACATGATGTCAGTGGTGGCCTTGTTCAGGAGTCCCAAGGAATTTTCTGACAAACAAGGCTTTGGCTTTGGGCCCCCTGCCCAGTGAGTTGACATTAGGCCCCGAGCCTTGCTCTAAATGGCTCTGCCTAGTGGATAGACTGAGGGGACTGAGGTCCCTGGGCCACCTGTCCCGGCCTTCCAGGCTGAGGTCACTCCTTGAGCAGTGTTTTGCTTCCCAGGCACTCATATGCGCCCAAGCACACACAAGCGTGCATGTGTGAGTACGTGGGTACCCGCAAGGAAAGTCTGAGCTCCCACCATCTCTGCCCACCCCCCCCCAATTTTTTAAACCACCCTTTATTGAGAGCCTACTGTGCACCTGTAGTTCAATCCTCATGGCAACCCTATGCCCTAAGGTTGTATTCCTCAAAGGGACATGTTGAAGTCCTAACCACCCCCTTCCCAACCCCATACCTGGGAATGTGACTTTATTTGAAAATAAGGTCTTTGCAAATATAATCACGTTGAAATGAGATCAAACTGGATGAGGGTGGGCCCTGATCCCATGCCTGGTATCCTTACAAGAAGAGGGAAATTTGGACACGTGGAGAAGACAGCCACTTGAAGAAGGAGGCAGAGGGTGGAGTCATGTGGCCCCACGCTGAGGAACTCGAGGGCTGCCAGAAGCTGGAAGGTGCCATGGAGTGTCCTCTGCTAGAGTCTTCAGAAGGAAAGTTGACCATGTCAATGCTTCAGCCTCTGACTTCAGACCTCCAGAACTACAATGGAATAAATTTTTGTGGTTTTAAGCCACCCAGTTTGTAGTACTTTGTTACAGCAGTGCTAGGAAACTGGTACACCCAGTTTCTGTTACGAACGCCACAGGATCTCCATTACATGAGGAAACAAGGCTCAGAGAGGTTAAGCTCTTGAACACAGTCACACAGCAAGTCAGTGTTGTACCTGGGATTGGAACCCAGATATGCACAGCTCCAGCCTTTCCCTTATGGACCCCAGAACTGTCACCTTCTTCCTTGCCTCCATCCCCTGACCAGCTAAAGCACACCATCCCCCAGCCACTGGGGAGATCCCATACCTTTCCTGCTGGTGGTCTCCTGTCTTCCTTGTTAGCTCCTAGACTGTTCCAGTGTCCTGGCTTCCCCAAGCTCCAGCCCTAACCTCCTTCCTTCTCTTCCCCAGCAGGCTTCAGGGGCACATCTCCCTATCCCCCCCAACCCCTGGGCACCACAATGGCCTCAGTTCATGTGGAGATTCTGGTTGTCCTACAGCCCAGCACCCCACTGCTCTTCCTGCCATGTCTCTGTGCTGTCCTGATCTCCCTGCAGCTGGACTCATTACTCACTGCTCCCTAGGTCTGAACCACCCAGGCCTCTCTGTTCCCGGACCTCTCCCTTTCCTGAAGGGGTTTTTTCGGGGCTGACCCCTGCTGGGACCTCCATGCTCTCTCTTTGCCGAGGACCACTCCCCTGGGTCACTCAGACTCTTGTCTTACCCCAGCTCCTCACCCTATGGCTATCAAACCAACCTGATGAGACCAGCCGTTCCCCTTTCCCCATTCCCATAGTCCCCTGACCCCAGCTCTGTCCTGCAGCTCTTGAATTCCTAAACTTTGCCCAGACGGTAACTGGATACCAGCCCTCCCCAAAAAGGAGTAGCCTGCTGGCCAGTGTCACCCCATGCACATGTCCTTGAGCCCTCGCCCAGTCACCTGTCACACTTAGGGCTTTGTCCAATCTGCCCAGTTAAGTGCCTTCTCTGAGCACTCGGCCTTCCAGGCTCACAGAGTGGTCCTCCCGAAGGGGAGCTCCGACTGTACCCCTCGCCGGCACATCAAGCCTCCAGTGCCCCCGCTGCCTGTAAGACAGAGGCCAAGTTCCTCTGTGCAGTCTGCGTGGCCTTTCCACTACTGTCCAGGCTCCCATGGGCAGCAACTTTCAGCCAGAAAAGGTCTGGGTTCTAGCCCTGTTGCTTTCTCTGCAATCAGGCCTTCCTGGGCTCCCAGCCCTACACCTGCTTTGGTCCCCTGGCCCCCTACCCTGGCCCAAGGGTGGAAGTTGCCACTGCCCAAAGCAAGTGCAAGTCTGTCTGGCCACATTTGGTACAGGCCTGGCATGATTTGGCAAATTGAGCCAACCTGGTTGGGAGAGGGAAGGAGGGCAAGGCCGACCTTTGCCCGATGCACTGACCTCTCCTGAACCAGCAGAAGTTTGCACAGAGAGGTCATTGGAGTCCCTGTGTCCATGTGCTCCAGCAGGGCTCCAGCACACACACGGGGCAACAGTTCATGCGGATGCTCTCTCTGGTTCCCCCGCTCCCATACTGACTCCTGCCACACACACAAGCCTGACTTCCTGGCTGGCACCCAAGATCCTATACTGGGGGCTTTCTTCCCCCAGAAGGCCCCAGGCCTGGCCCAGGAGAGCCTGGAAGCTCCAGGCCTCCACCATGATGGTGCCATAAACCGTGTCTCCCTGATCCTCAGGTGGGACGGCCCCGAGGCCTGTTCTGTGGCACATTTAAGAGCACTCGAGTGTGACTGGGCCCCTGTCGCCCACAGCAGTCACTTGCTTCATAACACACCCTTCACTGGCTGCTTTCCCTTCTCTATTTCACTTTCCTTCTCCCTATGCTGTTTCCCAGAATCACCTCCCAAATAAATAAGTTACCCCTGAATCTGTCCTCAGGGTCAGTTTCTGGAAGAATCTACAGTGAACTACGCAGGCGCACACACACAGCCAGCCACACCCAGACGTGCACACACACAGACACACGCACGCACCCTCAGTGGCAATGCAGACACACACAGCTGTGCACACACCTGTGTCCAGTGCGCTAGAGAGGGGATGAGATTCAACAGACAAGACCTTCCCTCCAGGAGCCGTGGACGTGGAGAATCTGGCCTGAGGGAGTCTGAGCGGCCTGAGCCCCGTGGGGGCCTGAGGGGAGGCAGCTGTTTGTTCGTTCTGCTCATGGAAGATGAGGGCATTTGAACCAAGGGTAGAGGGTAGGAGTTGCCCTGAGGGGCCGTACCTGCGGAGGGAACAGTGTAGACCCAGCACAAGGCTGGGGAGGGTCTGGCTCATGAGGTGGGGTGGGGTGTGAGGGGAGCCTGGAGCAGGGGAGGGCAGAGGTGCTGTGGGGAGCCTGGCTTTATTCTGAGGGCAGGGAGCCAGGGAAGGGTTTTATGTGAGGGAGCACAGGGCCAGCCCCAGGGAATACAGACTGCCAAGTGTAATCATCCCACATCTTCCCCAAACCCCTTCTCGCTCTGCCACCAGGAACAGAAGACAAGCCCCGTTCTCTCTGGAGCTCAGTATCTCCCCTGCATGGAGTGGCTGCTCTGGCCCTGAGCGTGTGACTGCGTGGGGGGGTGAACCTACCTGGGACCCAAGGATGACTCACCACAGGAGGCCTTTGTTCCCTGGGTGGACCTCTGGGCTCCTGGCCACTGTGGTGGGAGTGGCTGGCCTCCGTTATGTGGTCAGCTAGGCAGTGGAGATGAGTCCTCACCAGTCAGGCCTGTCCCTGCCCACCTCAGCCTAGAGGAGCTATGGATCTCTTCCAACCCAGCCCTTCTTCTGGGGCCTGCGATGCCATTTCTCTGTGGAAGACCTGCTTTTCTTCAAGTCCATTTCCCCACCTGCCTCCTCCTGGAAACCCCCATCTTGTCGACAGAGGGACACCCCAGGACTGAGCTGGAACCCCTGGGAGGATACTCATGGACCTCAGCCTGCTTGATGGCTCCTTCCCTCTCTGAGTCCTCCGAAGAGCCAGGCATGAGGGCTGTTATACACCTGACGCTGCATAATGTGGTAATGCCAGAAGAGGGCTAGGCACCCAGCAGGCACTTGACAGATGCTTGTAGAATTGAATTGCCTTCTTCCACCCGATAGAAAGCCCCTCCATGAGTCCAGGCATCACTGGGGGCCTTGAAAGGATTTGCTGGTGTTCCTCAGGCCCAAGTGACTCCAAGGACTGAACTGTCAAAGTCTGAGTGACATTTCCCTGTGTTAGGCCAGGGATGAGTATCCAGCACCCCTCTGTGACCAGCAGAGGTGGGGTTCCCGCTCTCCTGCTCTCCCGCTCTCCCTCTCATAAACCAGGGGGAGATGTATGAGAAACCAATGGCACACAAGCCTGAGAGGGATGGAAGCAGGAGAGAGTCAGAAGGCGTGTTTCTGAGGAATTATTGTTCAAGTGGAGGCCTGAGGGCCCAGGCCTGAGACAGGCATGATCTCGGGGAAGGTAGGTCAGGCAGATGGAACAGCCAGTGCAAAGCCCCAGGAGGGTCTGAGCTTGGAGTCCGGGAGGCCAATGTGGCATGATGAGGAGGGGGAGACAAAGGAGTCCTTCCTAGACGTGCCCCCAGCCCGTTGCCTCAGGGAGTCTGCCCAACCATATACACCCGCTGAGACCAGAAGGGCTTTAGAAGTCCCCTGTGGATGTCCTTACTGGACAATGGGGAAACTGAGGCCCGAGATGGGACCACAGAGCAAGTTAGGGTCAGAGTTGAGACTTGTCTAGTCTTGGGTCCCTGGCCAGAGCATCAGAGATGGGTGGGAGCTCCCCTGGAGGGCAGGGCTGTCCAGGCCCCCACTGTGCCCAGGGCTTCTTGGCGAGGTACCAGGACCATCACAGAAGAATTACCCAGACCCATGGAGTCAGGCTCTGCAGCTGGCCTAGGAATAGGCATCTAAACCAGCTGCACCCTGGATTCTGGAAACCCTGAGTTCTAGGCCCCAGGAGCAGGCTCACCTCCTTGGACGACATGCTGAGAGAGGCTTCTATAGCCTGCCTCTCACACTGATGGGTGGCAGAGGGGGACAGGAAACCGCAGGGCACACTGGGACTTAGTCCTGAGTCTCAGCATGACTTGGTGTCAACTGGTCCATCCTCAAAATATTAATTTTATATTAAAAGGACATTAAAAGAGAAGCAGACACTAAACTTACTTGCCCAAATATGATAAAACACAAGACAACAAAGGACTTTCTAATGTGGGATTGGCCACTCTGGGACACTTTGGGTCCCCACCTCTGCTGTTGGGGATCAAAGTCTTTTTTTTTTTGCCCTCCAGAGTGGGAGTGAGGGAGGGGCAGAGGGAGAGGGAGAGAGAGAGACTCTCAAGCGGACTCAACGCCCAGCACCGAGGCTGACTCAGGGTTTGATCTCGAAACCCTGAGATCCTGACCTAAGCTGAAATCAAGTCAGACACAACCGATGGAGCCACCCAGGCGCCCTGGGAGTGAAAGTCCCGAGGCCCTTTTTAGTTCTTCTGGGATCCGAACTATTTCAGCATTCTTAGTTCTTGGGTTCTAATCCTCACTTCCCACTTACTAACTCTGTACCTCAGTTTCTCCATCAGTAAAATGGGCAAAATGCTGTATCATGTCTGGGGTTGGGTATAAGACTTCATGTGACGTGGTGTGGAGTGACTCTGTGGTAAATTAAAGTAGTCAGTTGCTTTCTTGGTCACCCCTTTCCTTGTACCATAATTCAGGATCCCCTGGAGGAGGGAAATCCAATTATCCTCTGATTCTCAGGTGTCTGGCCCCATCTTCGCACTCCAAATGCTCTGGAGTTGGCCAGCAAAGTCCTGCTATGGGGCACGAGGGGGGTGTGGCTTGCATCCTACTGTTTGGTCCACATCCTGGGGGTTGGGCTGGTGTCTCCCACCACCCTGCTGGATTTTCCCGCTTCTCCCCCGCAGCTGGGCAGTGAGGCATGGGGACAAAGAGTTACCTTGGCTACCGTGGACTGAGCCTGTGTTCCTCACAGCCGGAAGACTGAAGTTCAAGAGGCTCAGTGACTTGCCTAAGACCATGGAGCCAATTCGCAGCTTAGGGCTGTGCTGTCCAGTACCGTAGCTACTAGGTAATATGCCTGTTACATTTAAATTAATGAAAATTAGGGACGCCTGGGTGGCTCAGTTGGTTAAGC
>ML096514.1:11562-22768 GCA_003697995.1 Taxidea taxus jeffersonii | reverse complement strand
AAGACCCCCTTAACCTAACTGAGAATTAAGACCCCCTTAACCTAACTAAGAATTAAGACCCCCTTAACCTAACTGAGAATTAAGACCCGCTTAACCTAACTGAGAATTAAGACCCCCTTAACCTAACTAAAAATGCTTCCCAATACCAGACATATTTATGTGTGAGATGTTCAGGGTTTGCCTGTGGTAGCAGGGACAAGACAGTGACATCCACTAGATGTTGAAATGCAGCAGGACAAAGAAAGAAAAGACGGAAAGGAGAGCAAAGCTGTCATTATTTGCAGAGGGAGTGATGCACATACAATTTTTGAAAATATTTCTAGTCAGGCTTATGATGGGATTTATCAAGTCTGCTCGACACAAGGTCCATATAGACAACTGTCTTTTAACAGGTCAGCACCAAGAGCTAGGAGCTAAAATTTGAGAAGAAAGCCCTTGGAATAACGTGAAAGCCTACCCAGCACCCGGGGAAGCACCCAACCAGATGTAGGTAAGGCAGAGGCCATCACACATGACTGAGCGGAATCGAAGATGAGAGAAATAACTGGGGAGATGAGGAAGTTCGTAGATTAGAAGGCTCCACTTCGTAAACGTATTCGATTACCCGTGTATCTATGGACTTGATAGAGCCTCAAGTCAGAATCCCAACGTGCCTGTGAGACGTTTGAGCACCTGCATGTAATTGAATAAGCTAAAAACCAAGAACGGCCGTGAATGCCTTGAAGAAGAAAACCACCACTTGATATCACTTCTCGATTCCCCACTAGTCTGACCCCGTGGTGTTGGTGCCTCTACAGACAAAGAATGGAGCTGTAGGAGCGGACTTGAGTGTGTGCAGGCATTAGGGAAGCATTGTAGACTGCGGGCAACAGGAAAATCTTTTCAATATATCCTGCTGGGTCAGTTCAATAGAAAAAATTAAAATTTGACCTTTACCTCGTGTTATATATGAAAACTAATTCCAGGTGAATTTTAAATCTCAATGTAAAAGGCAAAGCGATAGGGACGCCTGGGTGGCTCAGTTGGTTAAGCAGCTGCCTTCGGCTCAGGTCATGATCCCAGCGTCCTGGGATCGAGTCCCACATCGGGCTCCTTGCTCGGCAGGGCGCCTGCTTCTCCCTCTGCCTCTGCCTGCCTCTCTGTCTGCCTGTGTTTTCTCCTGCGCTCTCTCTCTATCTGACAAATAAATAAATAAAATCTTTTAAAAGAAAAAGGGAAAGCAATAAAGCCACTAATTTCACACACACATGCACGCACACACACATATATAAAATTTCAGATGTTATATCACACATTATTTATATATAATTTCATATTTTATAGTATATGTCATATTATATGAATATATATATTTTTAATATATATGTATATGAAAATCTTTGTGGTCTTGTGGTAGAAAGATTTATTACATGGAACAGGAGAAACATGTACCTTATAAGAAATAATGCATAACTCCAAGGGCGCCTGGGTGGCTCAGTGGGTTAAAGCATCTGCCTTTGGCTCAGGTCATGATCCCAGGGTCCTGGGATCGAGCCCTGCATTGGGCTCTCTGCTCAGCGGGGAGCCTGCTTCCCTCTCTCTCTCTCTCTCTGCCTGCCTCTGGCTGCTTGTGATCTCTGTCAAATAAATAAATAAAATCTTAAAAAAGTAAAAAAGAAAGACATAATGCATAACTCCAGTATGCCTTAGAGCCAAAAACCTCTTGTTGTTAAAAGATGGCATTTGGAGAATGAAAGCAGAGGCCAGAGACTGAGAGAGGACCTTTGAGGGACGTATGAGCATATGTTCTCATATTCAGAATATCTGTAGAACTTCTAGTATCACTAGGGAAGACACAGAAGGTCCCATGGAAATGAAAGCGGCAAAACAAGAGACTTGTAGGTGTGCAAATGTGTTCAGACAGCAGACGTGATACCTGGTTAGTAGTACAGTGCAAGTCTAGGTATCATGATGTGGTTTGCATTCCCACTGTTTAAGTTAAAATAACATAATAAATGGCTTTTAAAACCTGGTGTTGGCAGAGACCTGGACCGAGAGAGTTCTCTGTACATTGGTGGTGAAAGGTGCAATTGGGAGATGCATGTAAGAAGCCCGGTGTCTCCACTCTGCACTGAATGACATTGATAAAAATGTCCCCCCGCAGCAGAATAGGGAAATTAATCCCACGTCACTACCAGGGGATACTGGCATATGGAGAAAAAATGAGTAAACTCCAGCTCATGCAAAAGGATGGATAAATTTAACAAGCCAAATGCTGAGTTAAAGAAGCCAACTAGGAAAGAATATCAGGAAATATTGTTTATAGAGGGTTTAAAACCACATAAAACTCAACTTGAGAATTCAGAGTTAGGACGGTGACTCTTTTACGGAACAGGCATCATAGGTTGATGGGAGGTGCTGCTTATTTGCATTAATTAATATTAAATTATTTTGGTAGACTCTCTAGCTCTCCTAGGTATACAGTAACTAGATACCCACAAAATTCTGAAATGGCAGGTGAAATGGGAAAGAATCTGCAAGGCTGTTTTCTGGCTTATCTCCAACAGTGCTACAGTAGGAAAGCTCTAAAAACAGAAAACTGTCATGTTTGTTTGCACATTGATTCAGGGCTTCACAGGGTTCACAGATGAGCCAGTAAGATGAGCAAGGTCCTAGGCGTTGCTTTCTGGATGCAGGGTCACTATACAAATATCGAATAACATTCATTTGAACAATTACAGGTTAGAATGTCTGAACCATGAAAGACTGTGGACTCTGAAAAACAATCTGAGGGTTTTGAAGGGGCGGGGGGTGGGAGGTTGGGGGGTGCCTGGTGCTGGGTATTAAGGAGGGCACGTATTGCATGGAGCACTGGGTGTGGTGCATAAACAATGAATTCTGGTACACTGAAAAGAAATTAAAAAAATAGCCCTTGGGGGGGAAAAAGAATGTATACTGATAAAAAGAGTTTATTTAATATTTAGTAGAGGAACAAAATAACATTTCTTTTTAAAAGATTTTATTTATTTATTTGACAAACAGAGAGAAACACAAGCAGGGGGAGCAGGAGAGGGAGAAGCAAGCTCCCCACTGAGCAAGGAGCCTGAGGTGGGACTCAGTCCCAGGACCCTGGGATCATGACCTGAGCTGAAGGCAGACGCTTAACTGACTGAGCCACCCAGGGGCCCCCAAAATAGCATTTCTATGAAGAAGTCTCACAGATTAGGAGGATTATGGTGGAGAAAAATCACACAAAAACAAATAAATAGCAAATTAAATGATAGTTCTTGGATTACACAAAAACAACTAAATCAAGAATATACTGCATTGTCAGGGAGAGGAGTGCCAAGTAAACATTTTCATTTCTATCATACTGACACTTACGGATGGACTTGACAGCATCTAATCAATTATGGTTCTGGCATAACCACAACAATCAGGAAAAAGCATAGAAAGGGATAATAATAAGGTGGTATTAATGCTGGTGGTATTAAAATAAATGGAAGGGACAACTTGTGACTACAAACATAGACCCTTATGTATGTTGGAACAGAGTCCAGCAGGAAGAACGATGAGGCACTGAATGTAAGTGGAATGCAAGCCCCTATGTTGCATTTCTAGAAATAATACATCCTTAACTTCCAAGAATAAAAATGTATACATGTGCAGTTTTTTCTAGCTACATTAAACGACATGAATGAGAATTACAAAAATTAAAGAACATTTTTTAAAAGTCAGGAAATATATTTATATCATGGGGGTGAAAAGATTTCTATTCAAAAGTGCAAAAAAGATAAATTATAAAGGAAAGAATGAATTACAAATTCCCATCAAAATTTTGGACAATTAATTGACAGTGGATAGGAACAAAGTTGAGACATCATAGGTAACTATCATAGTCTTCATTTCAGTATCAAATAATTATAGCAATTCGATAAGGCAAAAGGAGCGTGTAGCCAAGACCAGGTTCTCCAATCAGATTGTGATATGCTTGCTTATTTTAGTACTTACAAGAATTATATATGGTAATTTAATATATATCAATTCCATTAAGCAGCAAATAATGAATCAGTACTTTTCTCTCAAAGTGTACACAAAGTTTATCCCACTCTGTTGCAACACTGTGATCACTACATAGCACAGCATCTGCCAAGTAAGACTTGGGAAAACCAAAACTGTTGATACTTTTAAATACACACTTTTAAACACGTGCATCTCAGGTCAGCAATACAAGGAATGCAAAGATAGTTCAGTATTATAAATTTCATAATGTTAACAGGTTTGAAAGACAGAATATGTAGTCAAACACATAGATCATAAAAGATTTTTATTTTCACTTTCAGCAGTCCTCTGCTGAACAGGATGGCCATTAAATGAAAAAGTATGCACGATGTCATCTGTAGCCGTGCTGAGCTCACCACCTGAGCTCATGAGAATAACCCTTGAAGGTGGTGGATGGGAAGAAGAGAGGGAAAGAGACAATAAGAGAGGTATCCTTGTTCAAAATTAACTGCACTTACTGGCTAGTAAAATGAAAAGAAACCTTACCTAAATTCTAGTAATTAAAGAAGAAACAAAAGAAACTTGTTGACATTGAGGATTGGGGAATCATACACAAAAGAAATTCCTAATGAAAAGAGAGGCACGTGTTTCAGGATGGCAGTGCTTGGTAGCGCCCGAGTAATAGGGTCCTCCAAGTTTACACTATAGTTTCAATTAAATATAATTAAATTCCAAATTGGCTTATTTTCTGGTAACTTGGCAAAATAATTTTAATTTCATCTGTATTTTTTATGATAACATTCATAATGGCATTATTTGAAATTGTGATTATAGACAATTAAATCCTCCAAGTAGGATTAAAAATTCACTAAGTAAACTATGTTCGTATGATGGAATGTTAAGTAACTATTAAAATTAGGGTTAGGAGGGGCATCTGGGTGGCTCAGTGGGTTAAACATCTGCCTTCGGCTCAGGTCATGATCTCACAGTCCTGGGATCAAGTCCTGCATCTGGCTTCCTGCTCAGCAGGGAGCCTGCTTCTCCCTCTCCCTCTGCCTGCTGCAGCCTCTCCTCGTATGCTCTCTCTCTCTCAAGTAAATTATAGATATATATATCTATTTTTTAAAAGATTGTATATATATATACTTTTAATAAAAATGATTCCCACACATAAACACTTAGATTCACACCTAAGAATGTTAACAGATTTTATTTCCAGATGTCCAGATCACAGGTGACTGGTTTTTCATTTTGTTTTGTTTCATTTTGATTTTTGCTTAACTGGAATGTCTCAATTTTTTTTTCAATAAATGAGCATAACTAGTATAATGAAATTAGTTGATAAATTAAGAAAGGAGATAAAATATATTGATAATGTAATACATTTTCTAGAGCTGTTGGTAAAGTGGATTAATTTTTAAAAAGAGGAAAATGAAATACATAAATCACCCCACACATTAAAAAAAAGATAGCATTACAGATATTGCAGCTGATAAGTTCACATTATTAACAGTTTTATGTCAATAGATTTAAAACCTTAGACAAGATGTAGAAGAAAAAAAAAGATGTAGAAGAATAACTTAATCTGTGCACACCACCATTATAGCATACAACAAAAGAAAAAAATTTGTATCATCAGAAAGACAGAAATTGGTGGAGTTTGAATAAATGAAAAATACCCTCTTCAAAGATACAAAGCTGCATATCAAAAATATTTCTGATTCCTACATCTTTTTGTAACATTTATAAATTCTAATAAAATCTATAAAAATTATTGCTTTAGAAATTTACCTAGGTTTAAGAGAAAATATATACTTGCAGGAAGAAAGAGAAAATTATGGAAAACAAGAAAAATAAAAATAATCTACATAAATTGTAATGTATATATAATAAAACTATCACACGTTAAAAATATGTTACATGTAAATGAATAAAGAGACAAATCTTCCAGAAATAGATCCAGCTTCTACAGAAATTTTCATAGGATAAAAATGATGCCTTATTGAATATCAGACTCTCCAAAAGACCCATGAAGCAGCAATGCACAAAAGCTAGGTGACTTTGATTCTCCTCAGTCATGAGTCCTGCAGCCCCACGAGGACAGGCAGCTGTGTCTGTGACGGGGGAAGGGACCCAGGGTCCTCTCACCTGTGCTCTGTCATCTGGTGGCCGATGTGCCGTGTGCCCAGTGAACTCTGTAAGGGAGAAGAACAGAGTGGGTGCTTGAGGACACTCACGACTGCCCCACAGTCTGTTGTCTGCAGGTGGAGATTCCACTCAAGGCCGGACTCTTTCCATGCTTATTTCCTGGCGCGACAGGCTTGGGGTGCACAGATGGCCTTCAGGAATCAATCTGTTGCACACTATTTTATGAAGCGCTGGTGCAGTTTCTGTTGCAATAAATCCCTTCCAGAACTTGGTAGGTTTTCTGTCCCAGAAGTAAAAATTAACCACGCTAAGTATATGGTCTTGTCAGAGTCCCCAAGTGTATGGAATCCTTCTTTGTTTTCTGACCGCGGGGTGAGAGAAGTTCCAGTAGGAAACAGTATTTTAAGTCCTTCTGTGCTTTCAAAATAGCTAGTTCTTGTTTTGCTTAATTTTGGTCCAGTATCTTGTAAAAGAATAATGGAGGGCAAAACAAAAATCTTATTTTGATGTTTCTCCTCTCTTCTCCGGAACTATAAGTTCAATAGAGAAGAATTCTGCCTTCCATCACATTTCAGGCTATACTGAGAAAAAAAAAAGGTGTGGCGTCACCAGGATGATTAGTTTTCTAGAGTTAAAGGTTATCTAGTCAATGCCTTCTGTCAGAACCAAGGCACTGACCTATGGTCTAGATTTTCATAGTGTTGGTACAACACCTCCGGATCCCAGTTTCTGCAATACTTGGAGGCTCAGGCTAATATATATGTATATATTACCCCCATTCCTCCAAAATTATAAATGTATATTATTTCCTTCAGAGTACTGTAGGTGGGCTGCTCAGAGCAGGAGACACTTCCAACAGTGATGTCCTGGAATGTCTTGGGTTTTTCTGTCTTTCTTCCTTGCTCTATCTTGGCGAGTTGCCATTGTCCTCTGCATAAAGTGGTCTTTATTTCCAGTGTTCATGGTGCCACGGGACAGTGGACAGTAAAAGGTGAGGACAAGAAGCTCTCCCACAGTGACAGGGTTCAGAAATTACATGCATCACTTTTCTGCTCATGTTGTTGGTAAGGATTGAAGTCCAAGGGAAGCTCAGACCCACAGACCCCGGTTAGCCTCATGAAAACCCAGAGTCCTGATGCCTTGGGAAAGAAAAGAGAACTGGATGTCCATAATATGCAAAAGAATGAAGTTGGACCCTTACATACACTGTATGTGAAAATTAGTCACGCTGGATTGATGACCTAGAACTATAAGCCTCCTAAAAGGAAAAGGGGAAGAGCTTTATGACATCATTCTTGGCAATGATTTCTTGGGTATGACACCAAAAGCAGTCAACAAAAGCACGATAGACAAGTTGGACGACGTAAAACTCAAAGCCTTTGCTCATAAAGGACACACTCAAGAGTAGGAAGGCAGCCTACAGAATGGGGGAGAATACTCCAATCTTGTGCCTGGTAAGGGTCTGAATATCCATAATGTGTACGGAACACCTACAATTCAACAACACAAAACCAGATATATCTGCTTAGAAATGAGCAAAGTCTTGATTAGACATTTCTCCCAAGAAGACATGCAAATGATCAACAAACTCATGAAAAGATGTTCATCCTCACCGATTGTTAGGGACATGAAAGCCAAAAACCACAATGAGATCTCACCTCACACTTACTAGCATGGCCACTCTCAAAAGAATGAGAATGAAGTGTAGGTGAGGGCCCACTTCTGGGTATGTATGAACAAGAATTCGGAGCAGGATCTCGGAGACATTCTGTACACCCATGTTCACGGCAGTCTTATTCACGATGGCCAAGAGGCTGGGAACCACCCAACTGTCCACTGATGGACGGATAGATAAAGGCATGTGGTCTATACATTCAATGGGATATTATTCAGCCTTAAAAAAGAAGGAATTCCTGAGGTGCTACAACATGGATGAGCCTGGATAATATTTTGTGTTAAGTGAAATAAGCCAGTCTTGACTGTATGACTAGTCATATAGTCATGTGTGACGTGTATGGCTATATGACTATAAACATGACACATGACATGTATGACTGTATGACTATAAACACTGTGCGGCTCCTTCCACCGTAGGAAGTACCCGAAGCAGTCAGAATCATAGGTGCTAAGTAATAAAGTGTTCCATGGTGATGGGGAGAGTGGAGGTTAATATTTAATGAGCAGAATGTTTCTGTTTTGAAAAATGAGGAAGTTCTAGAGATCTGCTCTACAACAGTGTGAATATGTTAAGTACTGAACTCTGTACAAGACGTGGCTGAGGTGTTAAAGAGGAACATATCGGGTCTTTCACTAGATCTTGGTGATGCCATGAGGGCAAGACAAGAAGTGACGAAGCTCTCAGGAGCAGGTGAAGACTCAGGTGCCACAAGGATTGCCAAGTGGGGCCCGACCTAGCGTGGGCTTCCTATAAGTGCGTGCCCTTCACCCTTTCACGAAGGCTGACCTGGGCAGTGACCACTACCTGTGCAGTTCAGACTGGGTGGTGTTGGTGTAGGACCTGGTGGTGGAGTGTGCGTCGAATGAGCGGCACAGTGGATGCCCCATCACCAGGCACCGTGAGCAAGGGTACCGTGGCTGGCCCCATCTTGCATTGTGAGTACTTCTCCCGGACGTGCAGAACTGAAGTAGCCAGCGTGCGTGTTTCCTCACCACGAGTAGTTTTGTGGATTCATGCCCGTGGTTGCTGAGAACGGTTGGCTGTGCATAGTGAGTGCTGTGTGCAAGGTGTTGCTGTCCTTATACTCTTCACTGTTACTAGGACTAATGCTGCTTCTCTTTATGGTGGTTACTGCTTGACACTCATTACGCAATGGAAGGTGTTTCCTAACATTTCCAAATAACCAGTAGCTGCTTCTCCGCCTCTAAAATCCTGCACATGCTTCTGGTTCACCCCGAGCATCCTTCTGTCTGTTCTTGTTTCTTGTGTGTATTTTACCCCACAGTTAACCAGCTTTTCAACCTTGCTCGTGCATTGTTTGGTCATAAGAAGTTACAGCTTTGTGTACTGAATTTCCTTTATTCCACTTAAGTACATGGTGAATTGATCCTTATTCAGTGGTGAGTTATTGAGCTTTTTGTTCCTGAATTTATAAAAAAATCTCTGTTTTCTGGAAAAGGACTACAGATGGCCTGCAGCCTTTGATATTGCCCTTGCCTCTGTCACTGGCAATATTAGTTGGATTCTTTGTGGCATTTTTTTCACACACGCCAAGTGCATTGTGTCTCCAGGAGACAACGTGTGCATGTGAGTGGCCCGCAGGAGGGGTCAGCAGAGTCTGCTGACCACAGAAGATGATATTCATTCAGACTTTCAAATTACTGTCCTATGCTTGGTGACACTTAAGAATCATCAAAATTGGAGACAACGCTTTTTGAATTCTAAGCATCTTTTTTTTGTATTAAAGTACAGTAGAATGCATTATAAGTATTCAGCAAAATCACATATTTCCTTGAATGCGCATTTCAAGTTTTTGTGTTAAATTTCAGAACGTCCAACCTGTTCACTTGTTTTAGTCTAACGCAGAAAATGCCACACAGGAAAACAAATCAAACAATGTGAAATTCTGGTCATGACTGAATGTAGTTCTAACGTAGATCTCAAAGTCAAACAGGACTTTGGGTTAAAAGTCTTCCAAATTTTTTGTCTCAGTTGGGATATACTGATATATATTTTAATCACCACTGTTTTAATAAAATAGAAATAGGAAATAGTTTAGGTAAAATACTATCTGTGTGTTTGCTTATTCTTTTTTCTCCTATCTTCAACACCAGAACATCTGATCCTTCAGGGCTCCATCATCTGGAAAAGGGTCTGGCATAAAAGAACTCATATATGTACCCATTAGATGGGTAACAAATGGCTAACTATAATTCATGGGTCTGTCCGTCTTCATAAGAAAGCCGGGCTCTAAAGAAAATAGGTAGGATTGGTAGACGGGACCAGGGAGCTATTCCAGGCCCCGTAATGAATATGTTGTTCGGCAGGGGGGTCAGGAGTGCATGTTTGTGTGAAGGAGAGGGGAAGGAACACACAGGAAGGCCTGTGTACCGAGAGCGTGGTAGCTAGCCAGGTATTTTCAAAAGCATTTTATTGCTTTTTTCCCTCACTATGCACAACCTTTTACAACACTTTTTAGACAGTGTGTGTTTATGACTTAAGTCACTTGAACATGAGTAAAAACAAAATCCAAGAGTTGCAAATCCAGCCATGCAGTAGACAGAATAATTCCACTGGAAACCAAGTATCGAGAAATAAAATACGCCTCTGTCCGTAGGCAGCAGCATCCCTACCCACCGTGGGCTTCAGAATCTGCTCTGGTGTTGGCGTGTTGAATTCATACACAACTGGTGAGGCTCTGGAAAACCATGTTATGCTTAATTCTGTTTTAATTTGAGGGAAGATCATTGTTTCTACTTGTGACACCATAAGTAGATGTTTGCTTTACTTCAACTTCTGAAAACAGTGGATTTGAGTAAAATCATCACCCTTGTGACCTAAAACGATCTCTTGTGCACCATGCCCAACAGTGAGGAGTCCGTGGAGGCCAGGTTGCAGGTTCAAAACCAAGTGACGGCTCAGTGATAAATTCCTGGGACTGGAGGAGGGGTCAGCGCTCGTGAACCTGGCGTCCATCGCCTTAACTGTGGAGGTCTGGGTGGTTTCCACAGTTACAGTTAATTCATAATATGCAGGAGGGTTTGCCAGGCTAAGCAGACCATATGGTGCAGTGAGTCCTTAAACTGAAGAACAGGAAGGCATTTCTAAAGCGTCAAAAAGGAGATAAAGTCATCTACACCTTTCTATAGGTGCAAGAAAGAACAATCTGAAAAACTAGAAAAATATGACATGGTAAAAAAATCTGAAAAACCAGGACTATACTAATGATAAAAAAGAAAATTTAAAAAAACCCCATACTTAACATTTGGCTTCCATGGATTCATTACATAGGAAAATTACTTCAGCCAAACATCTTTTTTGTTTTAGAAAAATTTATTTTGTGATAATGTAAAACATAATTCTTTCTAATTATGCTCAGGGTTTTGTGGTTTTTTTTTT
>ML096514.1:0-11162 GCA_003697995.1 Taxidea taxus jeffersonii | reverse complement strand
TTTTTTTCTCATGGTATGGTTACTTCAAAGAGGAAAAAGGAGAAACATTGTTTTCTTTGACAGAAAGCACAAGAGGTCCAGAAAACTGGGTTGTTATTACTGAATAACATTAGTTACCAAAGCAGGGGCCACTCTGGATTGATTTTATACTAAAAAGACTGAGTCAGAACTGTGTAAGGATGTCGGTGAAGCTCTGTCTAGAAGGGGTAAACATTCCGAGTTCCTTGGTTTTCTTTGTACCTTCATCAGAGAAGAATTTGGAATGTGAAGAGCTGGGCGAAATTGTTCTTGGTGTTTTACTTACTCTTCAAATACACAAGTTCACCTGACTCTGGAAGGGACAGGTGCTTGTCAATCTTTTGTTTATTGGGAAATAAAAGGCCAGCGAGCTCCAACTGCATGAAAAATAGGCAACTGAGTTGGATATGGCATCTGCTCTCGGCTAATGTAATTTCTTCAGCTTAATTGCTTCCTGACAGCGATCCCTGGATTTTTCAGAAGCCTTCTGTCCAATATTTAGCTACAGAAGATTCTCCCAGACCTCTTTATTAGTGCCAAAACCAGAACATTTAAACCATATAGCCATATACATAACATTGTAATGTGAGCCTTTAAGAGGATGTAGACATAGACATATGTGCATGTGGCTGTCCTCTGTTTATACATCACCGTAGGCTAATGGTGGAACCAGAAATATGTTTGAAACGTGCATCAGAAATAACTCCATGGTTTCGTCTGAAACATTTACTCAGCATCCAGACATAGACACACAGAGCCCACCGGTTCCCCTGTTCCATCTTGATTTTTGGAACCTGAAGCTTTGCTAAAGGACAAGGACTGTTTCCTGTTAGAGAAATGAACAATGTGGGAAAATTACTGAAAATTACGGTCATTCAGAGTCAAAACATGTTCTCATGTAATTAATTTTGATGAAGAAATATATAGGGGCTTTATTTCTAATTTGCTCTGTAAAGAGAGTCTGAAGTATTCCATTGGGGAACACATTGCTGTGAGCACAGAAGGATTTAGATGGCAACCACGTCCCGGCTTTAAAAGTATTTGGGATCTTTTCAGAAGTCTATATCAACGGTCAGATCACCGAATGGTTTTCCCTTCCTCCCCTTTGCTCTCTCATTTTTTTTTTTAAAGATTTTATTTATTTATGTCAGACAGAGAGCAGGAGCGAGCACAGGCAGACAGAGAGGCAGGCAGAGGCAGAGGGAGAAGCAGGTTCCCTGCCAAGCAAGGAGCCTGATGTGGGACTCGATCCCAGGACGCTGGGATCATGACCTGAGCCGAAGGCAGCTGCTTAACCAACTGAGCCACCCAGGTGTCCCTGCTCTCCCATTTGTTATTCCTTCATAGACTCAGTTATGTGCCCGAACAGGCTCACCGATTTCAGAACGTCAGAAAAACAAAATCTCCCTCTTTTTCCCAGATTTCTGTTGACTTCAGGAACACTGGTATGCTGTTTCTTTTTTTTTCTTAAATGAATATTTGCTGATTTTTTAAAAAAGATTATTTATTTATTTATTAGAGAGAGAGAGAGAGCGAGCACAGGCAGACAGAGAGGCAGGCAGAGGCAGAGGGAGAAGCAGGCTCCCTGCCAAGCAAGGAGCCCCATGTGGGACTTGATCCCAGGATGCTGGGATCATGACCTGAGCTGAAGGCAGCTACTCAACCAACTGAGCCACCCAGGCGTCCCTGGTATGCTGTTTCTTAACTGACAGTCTGTTTTCCTGTATCTTGACTACAGGGACAAAGACCTCTCTTCTGAGGTGGAGAGGGAATGGTGTGCTGGTTCCTTTAGTCTGTTCTGGTAGTGTCGTACGTGAGCTGGGGGGCGTATCCTTGCAATAGGAGTGATATCCAGAGTCACAGATAACTGGACACTTGTAAGTTTAGGAAACATACACACTCCTAGTGATAAAACTTGGGAGACTATAATAGTGGAATTTGTGGTTTGTATTTGTTAAAATGTCTTAAGCGATTGATGCCACTTGCATTTGTTTGGGTCATCTACTTGGTTCCTCCCCTCCCTCCTCCAATCCTATCGCTTCTGGTCTAAATCTCTCTGCCTCAAAACAGATCCTCTGTCGATCGGAGCCTGTGATCAACCACGGTTGTGAAATTGTTATACTGTTATTTTGATTTTTCAATCACCCTTGATTCATGACTCTGTATGATTTTAAACATAAAGGTCAGGAACAAGAATCGCGGAACACAGGTTCGAGTCCCCAGTCTCTTTCTAGACGTGGATTGCTGGAAGATCTCCTTTTCTCCTCTGAACTTCACACTTATCTTCAAGTGAAATAGTGACCGTTTCACTGGGAGAAGCCCACAGACTCCCTGGCAAGAGCCCTCACAGATTCCACATCCGTCCACCATGATAGGCCACGAGAGTCATGATGATGCTGATTGATTTATGAATGTCAGTGTTATATTTAACTGAAAATAAACCAAATGAAAATATTCATTCCAGACCAAAAAATAAGTATCAACAAAAGAGAGAAAGAAATATGAGGGTCTTAATTTTAAGTCGGGGGACTGATACTAGAACATCTCAGAAAAACATCTTTTGAACACTTTAAAATTCTGTCCTGTAAATAAAAAAACTAAAATCAAGGAAGTTTAATGATGGCTATCTGATCCATTTGTTGTACTCCCCCCCCCCCCAGGGATGAGAGCTTAATGGTCCTGATAAATTAAGAGTAATTTGGTAAGCTTAGAGCTGTCGCTATTTGTCACTGTTGGTGAAAAAATTGATATATTTAATATCAAGTGATATAATTAGTATTTTGACCTGATTATTCATGTTCTATATCATGCTCAAGAATGGAAACAGCGTAATCACACAACACTGTGAATATTGAATGTCCACAACTGTACACTTAAAATGTTTCAAAGGCTAAGTTTTATGTTGTTATTTTACCCAATAAAAAAAAAATGAGAAAGAATGGAAAGCTTGGCCACTGTACAGTTAATGGCAGCCCTCTCATTACCAATTAAAATGTCATAGAAGATGGGAAAGAAAATATTGCAAGTATGGTTGTGATGTTTCAGATGAGATAATCTAAGAAAATTATTTATAAAGCACTGCTTATAAAAATGATAAACTCTATATCATGGTGTGAATGTTCCTGTTCCCTCTGCCTTGTTCATCCTCCGTTCTGGGTTCAGGAAACCTAGTTGAGGATCCACTTAAAATGAGAGAACAAATGTAAGGGATGTTACCAGGCTGTGTTTCACTGTTGTAAACCCATGGTGGCCCTGGGACCTGAGTAAACCCGAGAAGGCTGAGATGTTCAAAACCCAGGGAAGATGGTGAATGGAGGGCTGCATCGGCAGAAGCCAGGCTGGAGAGCCAGGCATAGCCACACGCCACTGAGCGGATCTGAATCTAGAGTCAGACAGGCTAGAAAAAGCCTAGCCACCGCCAGCTCCTCCCCAAGTCACAGAGGTTCCTCCTGTGCATCCTCTGCCCAACCTCTGACCTGCTCTCACGTCTCTCTAAGCGGGTTCTCTAGCAGGAGATCTGAAGGGAATAAGGAATGGGGCTCAGAAGTGAGTTGGTCAAGGATTGGAAATCCAACGTATTGGAGAAGTCATGCAGGCAAATGATAAAGGTATCATGAGGTTCGAGCTATGGGAAAGTGGATGCATAATTTCGCAGTCCCTTGGGGAAATAAAATATATCCCAGAAGAGGAGGAAACAGTAAAGAAGGAACAGACAGGATGTTATGCATACGTGCAACAAGGTTGTTGCCGAATGTTGACTCGAGTGACATTCTGAGGACTGAGGAGCACAGTTCGGAAAATGCTAGGCTTGACGTGTTACCATTCAATAGAGGCAAAAAGACAAAAAATGTTTTTCTCTAAAGTACTAATTTTACTTTTGTTTTGAAAATCCTGGGCAATGCAACTGAATTCAGTTCGGTTGGTTGGAGTGTAATTATCAGTGTATTTAGACAAACTGATTTTCTAATCTTTCAACTCAAGAGACTTGGTAATATTTTTCCTATATTTCTTTCTTTGTATTGATGTTATATTTTAAAACACATGAAGATTAATGATAATGTTGAATTTATGTCAAAATACATTAATTGGCAATAAAGGATATTAACTTTTTTAAAAAAGTACCATGTTGTAGGCTGCTAAGTAAAATAAGTTAATTAGTCAAAATAGAAAATAAACTCCCTAACTACTTTGATAGCAATTAAATTAACTATATATTTTGAACAATATGTAACAATAAGTAAAAGAAAATATCCTGAGTTCATTTTAATAATGTTCTCTTTAAAAACATTGAAGTAAAAGTTAAAATACAGAAAATCTAGAAGTGAAAGACCAGAAATACTCAAAATGGTAAGAAAAGTATTTGACATAAGAACTTAAGAAAGCAACAATAGCCACAAGATGAAAGGAATGAATTTAAGAGAAAAGATGGAAATTGGGAATGAGATCATTAATAATATTGAAAGTTCATTCTCACAACAAAATGCACATTCTTTAGCAATGTCATGACATAAAGACATAGAGAAACATAGAAATAAGCTTTAATAGTAACATATGGGGGAAAAGTAACCACAAACTTAAACATTTTAAATTAAAAGAGACCACTGTGGACAACTTCACATTTGTATCTCAGGAAATCTAAACTAATGAACAAGTTTTGAAAAATAAATATCCATATTACTTCTGGTATAATTATGAATATCAAATAAATCAGTAATCACTGAAAAGTTTGAAAGGTAGTAATAATTTGTAACCCAAGATTTTTCACGTTGTTTTAGTTTCAATTTTATTAAACTTTACGGAAGCAACTCTTACATTATTTAAATGTGTACAGGATGTGTGGAGAAGTAGGATTTGTGAGTTTATTTTTAGTGGGTTTATGTAACCCTGCTATTAATAATGAATGGGTATATTACACACACACACACATACAGTATTTCTTTAGGTATAGATGCCAATTTTAATTTTTAATAAGAAACAGAGCATCCAAAACAAAAACAGCCGACTGAGTAGCAGTATATATAAATATTTTGTGCCCGGAAGGGAAAAATGGTCAACATTAGGAAATCTAATAATGAATGCATTCTACTTTTTATTAGTAAATTAAGAGAAGAAAAATATAAATGATCTTTACATGAGCACACCTATTGGAAGCCAATAGAGTATAATTTGTTATTATAGAGATATACCATTAAACTCAGAACAAGACAAAGATATGCACTATTCTTTTTCAATATTGTCCTGCCAAAAACCAAAACATAATAACAATAACAATTATGTAATACATATTTGGGAAGGGAGATTTTTATCTTTTAATTACATGATGCACTGACTTTCTGCTTATAATAACCAAACAAATTAATTAAAAATGTATTAGATTTAATAGTAATATTTTCAGTGACTTTTTTTGCTGTGTAAATGTGCATAAAGATCAAAATTTTATACACCCCACAAATATCCAGTTTAAACTTGTCAGGGGAAAATAGCTTTCTACTAGTAAAAAAAATAATACAAAGAAAACCATAGGTAAGCACATTGAATTACTGAAAACAAAATAAATCAGGGCAGAATTATTTTAACTAAGAAAATTTACTAATATTAGAGGTAATTGGGTAAATAGATGTTAGCGAATTGAAAAGGCAGAACTGGATCCCTGGTGTAACTCAGGGACTTCAGAAAGTGGCCTGGGGGTCAGGGTGGGAAGAGAGAATTGTAAGGATGTGGTAGGTTGGAGGAGGGTCCCCGGAAAGCTGGGACCCACACATCCAGGGCAGTGCACTGTGGTGGGGCTCCCTTCAGAGGTCAGGCAAGAACTGGTTCTAAAGAGGAGGTACCACATGGGAGGTTTTCTGAGGGATGCACTAAGGCTGGTCTAGCAACTCAGAGAAAACAGAGAGGAGCCAGCCCCACTGTCCAGGTAAAGAAGGCTGGCTGAGCAGTGCCGACGGGACATGAAGCAACCTGCAGTCTGTCCTACATAGACCTCACAGGGTCAGCCCTGCAGAGGGACATGTCGTGTGCACAGCCCCAGCTTCCGCCGCAGAGCTGAGCAGAGCACAGAGGACAGTATTTGGAGCAGAAAGATGACAACGTACTAACCAGCACATAAAGGGTAGGATGAAACCTTTACATGGAGCCAGAATGAAAGATAAATTACCTTCCAAGGAGCAAGGAAAATACTGACGGCTGATACGGCATCACGGAAGGGCTGAGAAAAAAGACAACGTCCAGTCATGGACACCGTGCCCTGAAATGTCCTTCCAAAGTGAGGGCAAAGCAGGCCAGCTCCAGAGAAACAAGGAGGAAAAGCTGCCACCAAAAATATGCAATAAAAGAAGTCCCATGGCCTGTTGTTGAGGCGGATGAAAACAGATTCCACTTGGTAGACAGGGGATGCAGAAGGGTATAAGGAACATCAGAAAAGATGAATATGTGGGTAAACCCACACAATTGTTGACCATGTGAGACAACGGAAGTGTTGTTACTAAATGTAACAACACATATGGTAACAAAGTTAATGATATTGTTCTGTTATGCACAAATGAACAATAATAGTAATAGAAAAGTAATAATAACTACATTTTCAAAATAAATATCTATGTAAAATAATAGTATTTGTGACAATATGTGATAATATAAAATAGTAATGGTAAAAATATTAATAACAGAATTTACCAAATGTATCAAAGACATTAAGTCATAAAACTATCTTAACCTTTGATTAGTATAAATATAGAGATAACCATAGTTAGACACATAGTAAAACTTGAAAAACAAATTAGAAAAAAATAAAGTATCCAGAGAGAAGATACAAAACTTGCAAAGGTGGGAGAGTAGGATGGGTAACTTACTTCCAACCAAATGGATGCCAGGTAACAACAGAATTTAACTTACAGAGATAAGAAAATACCCACTACATAGAAATGTTTTTCAAAATGAAGGCAGTTATAGCATTTTCAAATAAGCAACAATGGAGAGAAACTGTTAACAGAAAAATCACTCAAAGGAGATACTAAGTATATTCTTAAGAAAGAAGAAAAATTTTCCCTATTAGCGGGCAGAGGACGCAAGAACATACGGGAAGATTAGAAAACAATGTGGGAAGAGAAATATGTGGATAAGTCAAATTAGGTATCGGCCTGTTGTGCATTTAAAATGGGAAGTCATCAGCGAGGGAGAAAAACCATGAGAGACTCTGGACTCCAGGAAACAAACTGAGGGTTACAGCGGGAGGCAGGTGGGGAATGAGGTAACTGGGTGATGGGCATTAAGGAGGGCACAGGATGTGATGAGCACAGGGTGTTATGCGCAACTGATAAATTACTGAACACTACATCTGAAACTAAGTATGTACTTTACGTGACTAATTGAATTTAAATTAAAAAAAAAAGGTGAATGGAGTTGAGGCGGTCTGCGTTCTGTGGTTGTTGAATTGTTCTCGTAGCGGTAAGAATTCTGTCCCCGTTAGACTTACTAAGGGGAGAATGCTTATCACATCAAAGTGTCCACTAAGAAATACCTCAAAGTATGCCAAACAACCCACTGGAGGAGAAAAGTGAACTTATAACAAATATAACAATTAGTGAAAAAAATGCAAGGAAAGAGAGAAAAGGAAACATAGCCAATGTGGTGTTAATAGAAAACAGTAACATCAATGTAAGCCCGAAGCAACCAGTAATTACACATTGTCAGACTGAATTCAAAAGACACCTTATATGATTCCCTCATGTGGATCTCTTAGTGTCTTAGCTCAAGGTACCGTAACAGAACTCCACACACTGGGGCTAAACAACACTTACTTCCCAGCTCTGGAGGCTGAAGTCCAGGTTCGGGGTGCTGGCTGATCCTGTGTCGGGTGAAGCCCTCTGCTTGATTCATAGGCTTCATCCCGATGGGTCCTCACAGGGAGGAGGGGCGAGGAGGCTTTCTGGGGCCTCATTCATGCAGAATCCACCCTGGTGACCTTATCACCTCCCAAAGGCCCCACCTGCTAACACCATCACCCTAGGTTTTGGGTTTCAACACATGAATTTGGGGAGGCACATTTGGACCGTGGCACTTAAGTCTAAGAAAATTTCAGGAAAAAGATCATATTTTCTTGGTCATTCTGTTGGCCTTCCCAGCTTCACTATGCACTCTTCCCTTTGAAAGCTGACCTGCAGAGACAATTACGAGGGTCAGCAAACTTTTCCAGTAAAGGGCTAGATAGTAAATACGTTCAGTGCTGGGGACTGCAGGGTGTCTAACAAAACCAGTCAGCTCGATGTTGCAGCATGGAAACAGCCAGACAATGCATGAGCAAATGGGCATGGTTGTGTGCCAATAAAACTTTATTTCCAAAATATGTAGTGAGCTGCATTTGGTTGGGGACCATGGCTGGCTGGCCCTGTGCTCTATGTGCAGTGCTCTCTTGCCCCTGCATTCTGCTTGTGTTTGATCAGGGCAGGGTTAGGGCAGAAGAAGAAGGCAACAAGGAGAGTAAGGTCAGGTTATCTATTTTCTGGGTCCCCTCCATGAAATATAAAGCAAAATGGAAATTAGAAACTATTTTGAAATGAGATAGAGTGAAACACAATCTATAAAGTATAATAACATGCAGCAAAAATAAGGCTTACAGAGAAAGTATGATATATGTGTACATATATCAAACAAAATTTAGAACAAAACTTGAAAACCAATCTAAGAATCAACCTCAAGACCTTAGAAAAAATATCAGATTAATATAGATAATATAGAATAAAGCAATGAGATAGGACCATACGTTTAAAAAAGAGGGAAAGAGTACAGTATAGATAAAATAAAAAGTTGGTTCTCAAAAAGGCTAATAAAATTGATGAAAACTTGGTAAGACCAATAAAAAATGAAGGAGAAACCAAAAATCAATAGCAGGTATGATAAAAAGAAAATCACCATGATCTTATATTTACTAAACAGGTAATATAGGCATATGTAAGTAAACAATTTTATTAACTTTTTTTATTGGTTTGTCTTGCACTTTATCTTAGATGAATTATACATTTTATTTGTACAATAAATTTGAAAAATCTATTCTCTGAAATCTTATTACCTTTATCCAAGAACAACAGAATGGCCCGAAGATCTTGGTCCAAGCTTTAGTGACCCTGTGAGTTAGTTCCAGAGACCGTACGGGCGGATGTGGTGGGCGGCGGGATGTGTGGGACGTGTAGAGTTCAGTAACGCGTGCCACGCTGTCGCACTCCCTCATTTCAAGGCGATCACAGTTCAGTCCACCTCTTCGTATCTTTTTTTAAAACTTCTTCCTATCTTTGATGTTTCTCAATTTTTTTAATGTTTTGTTTTTTAAACAATAGTTTCATTTTGAAGTAGTTACAGATTCACAGGCAGAATCGAAGCGAGTACAGAGAAGTCCTGTGTGCCCTTCACCCAGGCTCTCCCAACGGCAACGTCTCAGGTTACTCTAGTATCAAACCAGGGAGTGGGCACAGGCGCTGCGCTGAGGAGACAGCTGCCTTACTCAGAGTTCTGCAAGGATTACATGTGTGTGATGTGTGTGTGCACGTGCGCGCACGCTTCTGTGCCTCTTTGCATCTTTTCCGCCATATGTTAGTTTGACCCAACACAATCCAAGGTTCTGAACCATTCAGTCACTAGAGCGAAATCGCAGGTGCTCCTGCCTTCAAGTCACCCCCTCTTTGCCTAACTCCAGCAGTCACCAGTCTGCTCTCCATTTCTCTGATTGTTATTTCAAGATGGTTTATAGAGGAATCACACAGTGTGTGATCTCTTGAGACGGGTTCTCTTTCTTCACCCAACTTACTGGTCTTGAGATTCACCCAAGTGGTTCCTCACCTCAAATGCTTACTCCTTTGCACTGCTGAGTGCCAGATCCCTACGTTGCTTGGCCATCCACCCGCCGAAGGACATTCCATGCTTTTCAGGTTGGGGCTTATACGTAAATCTAATGTGAACATTTGTGTCCTGATTGTCCTGTCAACATAAGTTTCCGTTTCTCTTGGAGGAACGCATAGGACCGTGACCACTGAATCACAGGGCAACTCTCTGTGTGTTCTCCAGAGGGGCCGTGCCATTTTACGTTCTCAGAAACAATGTGTCAGCACCTGGCTTTTCTGCACGCCTGCCTGCCTTTGATTTTGTGAACTTCGGCTGTACGGCGATGCCATGGCTTGCGTCTGCCTCCTCTGATGAAGTTAAACACGATTGTGCGCTCCCTTATGACCACATATTACTCTTGGTAAAGTCTCCGTTCTTACTGTTTACCCATTTTCTGTTTTTTTAGTGCTTCTTTATTACCGTTGAATTTTAAAAGCTCTTTACATTTTCCAGTTACAAGTTCTTTGTTGGTTATGGAGCTTGCGGATACGGAGAAGCTCGTCATTTTGTCCCCGAGGCAGGGGCTTATGTGGAGCAAACATTTTCTAATTTTGCTGAAGTCCTAATTACTGATTGTTTTCTTTTATGGGTTACTGCCCTGTTTAAGAACTCTGCTTATTCCTAAATCCTGAAGATTTTCTCCTGTATTTTCTTTTCTACATTTTATATTTTACATTTTAATTTTAAATCTATGACTTATTTTGAGTTAATTTTTTGAAAAGAGTGAGGTTTATGGTTGATGTTCCTTTTTCTTCTTTCTTTCTTTCCTCTCTTCCTCCCTCCTTCCTCTCTCTCTCTGTTTCTTTCTTTTCCTCCTCCCTCCCTCCTTCACTTTCTTTCTTTCTTCGCCTATGAACATTCCATTGATCCATTCTAATTTGTTAAAAAAAAATACATTTTCTTTATTGAAATGCTTTTGCACATTTGCCGGAAGTCAGCTGGCTGAAAAAAAAACCTCAGTGGCCATAATTGTATATATTTTTTTCTGAGTTCTCTATTATATTGTTATGATTTGAGCTGCCATTCCTCTGGAATGTAAAAAATGTCTTGACCTAGTAGCTAGATGGTTAAGTCCTACAATTGTGTAGTATGAAATCTCTACCTTCATTCTTTTTTCTCCAAAATCTTTTTATCATAGCCCCTTGTCTTTTCATATAAACCTCAGAATAAAACTTATCTATATCTACAAAAATCTTGCCTGGAATTTAATAGGACCTACACTGAAACTATACCTCATTTGGGGAGACCTGGTCTCGTTACTGTTTTCAGTCTTC
>RCUC01088489.1:0-24721 GCA_003697995.1 Taxidea taxus jeffersonii | reverse complement strand
CTCTCTGCCCTCCTTCCTTCGGACTGTTGCTGGAAGAAAATTCTTTGCCTTCTTTCAGTTCATTTCTCTGGTATCTGAGACAGACCAGCCATGGGACTCCAGGCCACTTTCTCAAATTTCCCACTTTTTCTGCTGTATTGTTCAAAACCCTTTCATGTTTTTCTCATTTGATGCTTCAAACAGTCTCCAGATGTGGGTAGAGCAGGTATTGTTATACTCGTGGAAAGACAGTCTCAAAGGAAGAGTCCAGGGTCATATGGCTTTGACTAGAATGTGGGCCCCCCATTCTGAATCTACTTCGGTGTATTGTCCTACTCACTCCATGTATCACCAGAATGTAGGGTCCAAGTTCCACACCCCAAGTTTAAGTGGCTCTGTCCATTTGTGAGAACCACTAAAGCCCAGAGACACTATGAGGGAAGTTAACCTTAACCCACATATTAACACATGAAATGACAAAAACTGATTCCTCTCCCAATTTTTGGGTTGAGTCTAAATATCTCAGTAGAGCTTGCTTTCTCTGATGTAAACTTCACACGCTATCTTCATTTTGCAAAGCACTGAAGAAACAAAAGATTCTGAGGCTTGCCAAAGGTTTAGCCCCTTCACTGTTTCATCTCAGGGAAAGAGAAAGAAAGTGAGGGATTCTCCTGGGTTTCAGAGATCTAATTTTTGGTGTGAAAGAATAGACGGCTCAGAGTCGACCCTTCTGAAGCATGTGGTAAAGAATGAAAAAGGAATGGACAAGTAGAAATCAATACTTCCTCACTATTATCTATCAGTGCAGGGAAACCAATCCCAAGTGTGCATTTCTTTCAGTGCTGTAGTTGTTTATAAGTATCCTACCATAATATCAAATTTTGGATCAAGGTTTTCAGTATTATAACATCATCTAGGAAAATTTTCAATATTTAAAATTTCCTTGTAGTTGCACTTGATTTTTTAACTGGTGAAATGGATGTGTTGGTGAACGATCATTTGTGTTTCAAAATGATTCTTTGCTTTACAGAAGGAGTCATTGATCACATACAATCCCTCTCATAGCTCTCACGTTGCATTTTGAAATTGAATTCAATGCCATCCTAAAAAAATGTAATTACTATCTCTTAGGACCCATTTACTGCATAGAGTGAGAACCATTCATATATTCATTTGATTACAAATTCAACCATGCCCTTCTTAAACATACTCCAGAAATTACTCCATCATGTTCCTCTCTTTGAAGTCTTAAACCAGCTTGTGCTTTCACCACAGAAAAAGAATTAAGAATATGGCCAATCCAATGGTCAAGCAAATGTTGTTAAGTCTTTTCAAGAGGTCAAAATCAAGCTAGAATTCTTAATTGCAATCAAAATCAGGCTAGTGGCTATAGTAATTGCTTAAAGTGATCATTTTTCTAAGTTATAATAAACGGAACCATTTAAGTTTGTAATTTACTTAAAAAATCAGGTAGAATTGTCGGGTGCCTGGGTGGCTCAGTGGATTAAGCATCTGCCTTCTGCTCAGGTCATGATCCCAGAGTCCTAGGATCAAGTCCCACATTGGGCTCCCTGCTTCTCCGTCTCCCTCTATGCCTCCTGGCTGCTTGTGCTCCCCTGCTCTCTCTCAAATAAATAAGTAAAATTTTAAAAACCTGTCAATTAGGGCACCTGGGTGGCTCAGTGGGTTAAGCCTCTGCCTTCGGCATGAGGTCATGATCCCAGGGTCTTGGGATGGAGGCCCACATTGGGCTCTCTGCTCAGCAGGGAGCCTGCTTCCTCTTCTCTCTCTCTCTCTCCCCACCTGCCTCTCTGCCTACTTGTGATCTCTCTCTCTCTCTCTCTGTCAAATAAATAAATAAAATCTTTTTAAAAATTATTTAAAAAATCAGGCAGAATCAGGGTATTTTATAGCTCTTTTAGTCAAGTTGAACTAAGAAGGCAACATTACTGAATTTTTCAACTTGAGCAAATATTCCACCAAATTTTCTGTACAGACTACTTTGTGTAGTCTGGCCTCTTCAAAACCATCCTTCAGATGGTTCCCAACAAAGCCATGGGCATCTTCTTCTGAACACCTAGTTGAGAAAGCATGGAGCAGAAGAGACAGAAATGAAAAGCTTTGCCATTAGATTTCTCCACCCTGATGATGCATTTCCTTCTCTCTCTAAATTTTAGTTTCCTTGTCCATAAAATGGAGACAATCATCAAGATCTAACTCCCAAAGTTGTGAGGATTGAGTACAATAACAAGTAGAAATCTTCTAGCACCCCACCTGGCACAAAGTGAGTGACCACCATTATTCTTTGCACTGAGGATGAGGGGACATAGGTTCTACCACGAACTTTGCTACAACTAACTATATGGACTTGGTAGGGCTGACCCTCACCTTTTGTAGACCTTGATTTTCTCTTGCGATATGGAGCTCTCTTGGGGTCTCTAACTCAAATGTCTTCAGAGATCAGGCAATAAATGTAAGTGAGGTAGACCTGGGGGAGACAATTGAGCTGCTTGGAAACTGTCTGAACTTTGGAGTTCTTCCTAGCCTAATGGCATTTAAATTCTAAATTTGTGAAATACACCAGGCCTGGCAAACCAAACAAATACAAACCTAACTCTGTCAATGAGTTGTCCACTTGCAACGCCTGGGGGGCACTCTGTAATACTCTTTTCAGCTCTGGCATTCTCTTCCTCTCCTTTTCCATGTTCTTCCCCTTCCCCAAATCTACTATAGGTGCATTCACATAGTCAGTCAACTAGTGGGTCAACCAAAGGGATTTTTGAAAGTAACCCCGGAGTCGGCATTTCCCCTGCCCCCTTGCACCCCCATCCGGTTCCCTTATTTTCCATCCCCACAAATCCATATGGAACCTTCTCCATAAATACACCATCTCCTGAAACTACCACTTTGAGTGTGTACTTCACAAGAGCGATGCACACAGGCAGCGCTCTGCTGACCTGCCGCTCTGTGTGTTTGAGGAGAGAGATGATTTGTCTTATAGTTTTGTCCTGGGATCCACACTCTGTGGACATTTAAGTCATGATGATGACAAAGAGTGCCATATAAGTTTCCATATAAAGGTATTCCATTTCAGCCTTCTCGACTTTTCTTGGTACCCTAAGCAGACAGCATAATCATATGCTTCATGAATCTATAACAAATAAGGCATGTTCCAAAGTGCTGGATTCTTTCCCCTCTTTTCGCTTCCCATTCAAGGCTTAATTGATGCAGAACAATTACTGAAAGCTGTCTTTTTTTTTCCCCCTCGTGGGTTATCCACAGACTACAAACAACATATAGTAGCAACATTCTGGGCTCAGAATATATCAAGAACATCCTATCCTTACAGAAAGGAGTAAGGCACAAAGACGAAAGGAGCTACCTACTTCTTTGAGGCTTTGTTCCTTGAGAAAAATCCTTTTCCTCTCCCTTTCATTACCTCAGAGATGAAGGGAAATGCTTTAAGAAGGCTCATATAATACTCTGAAAGGCCTTTTGCCACAGTGTGGTTATTAAGCCCTTGGGAAACAATGGGTTTCTCTAAAAGTATATGGAACAGTCGTACCCCCTGAGAGTCATCTCGGATTGGAATGAAATAAACTGGTTACTCCAGAGAGAAAAATATGATTGATGAAGGCTTACAACCAGTGGTGTTTGGGTCTCTCACCTCTGGCTCTTTCTGACTTATTCTGTAGTACAACAGAATTCAGGTTGAGTCTTTGAAAAGCTCTATGGCTTCTAGCTATAATGTAACATATGGTAAAATGAGCTCAGCACAGAGTTATGTTTTTCTTTTCTTAATCCTCCCAGTAAGACCAAATTCCGAGAATGGGATCGAAAAGGGGAGGCGGACAGCAGAGAAATACAAGCAGGCTGGGGAAGTGAAAGCTACATTAGGGCTTTGAGACTGAGGCATCAGGAAAAAGTCATATCCCCAATAAAGGAACCGAAAGCCCCGGATGATCCCTTCCCAAACCATCTGTGTTCATTTGTCCCTCCTGAGGAGTTAGGACAATCTAAGTATTTGCTTAAATACACATAAGTACAGTCAGGGAATAGGTCCAGGGAGAAAACACTAATGGGGCTCTCCTAATATCATACAGGAAAATATCTAAAACTTGAATCTTTTTTTTTTTTTAACTTACTCTCTAATGTCATTTCCTATTCTGTAAGACATTTTTACAGGTCAAGCCAAGTCTGTAATCAGGAAGGGCCTTGAAATAATTCTTTCTCCTTTGTCCCTGTGGGGCTGGAGTTCACAGTCAGGTCTCTGGGCTGCTTAGTTAGTGGGGTTCTCAACAGGCTCTGGCGAAAACATCAAGGTATTCCCTCCCTTTCTGCATGAGAGCAGAGAACAATGTGCAACACCCAGAGCTACCGCTACCCAGAGATTGGGTAAAGAGGGCAGGAGAATGGAGGAAGCAGAAAATTAAAGATTTTGCCCCATGAAGGGGAAGAGCGGTCTGTCCAACCATCGCGCTCCCAGTCATGTGAGGCGACATCCCTTGCTGAAGCCCCGAATTAGGGACATTTCCTGAGAGCTTCAGATTAAAAGTGGAGCTCATTGCACTCAATTTTGAGTTGAGGGAGAAAAGCCGGCATCCAGTATATAAGGATTGATCGCTTTTTGAAGCCCGTAGAAGGAAGGCACTTGAACTTACTCATTTATTGTTTTTTTGAATCTGAATACACAAGTATTGATGTCCGGCAATTGCAGTTAGTTATAATATTTTAATAAAAAACTCTGTTTTGACTTTTAAAAAATCAATGTTAAAGGAATCATGTCTTCAGGATAAATTCTCCGGGCTGAGAGAATTGAACTAAAAAATATGAGTAAGTGCCTTTCTGCCTCTCCAGGCTCTTAGGGCCAGAACAGATTTCATGAAGACCAGAGCAACGGTGCCCTGCGCGCGACTGGGTGTGAGTGGCCAGATTTCACTGCATTTTTTGGTTTCACTTCTAAGTAAGTAGAAAAAGGCATTTCAAAGTGACTCTACTTGTGCTGCATCTTAAAGTAGTTTTCAAGTAGTTTGAGCTCATTAATTTATACCAACAGGAAGAAATCGGACTCCTTCATAACAGCATAGTTTCCTTTCAAGATTTAATTTTCTGTACTTGGGTAGTCAGTACCAAATTAGGCTGTGGATTTAAAAATGAAGCCTGGTATTGAGGCAATTATCCTTCTACTCTGTGTTCTATTTTAGGAACAACAACAAAAATACTGTTGCCAGAAACCGTGGCAATACCACCGCCACCAGGAAAACTGGCTATGAATTCTCGACATTTCACTCATCGGCTGCATGAGCTCGGTCAGGTACTTAACCTCTACCCTCAGTTTCATCTTCTGCAAGATAGGCATACTGTTGGCCCAGTTGTAGCCACAGGATTGTTCTCAGTACCAGTGAGATAGTAACTGTTAGAGTGCTTTGCAAAGTAACATTAATTTAAAACATTATAACAAGTAGCAAATAAATAACAATAAGTAATAATAACCCAGAAGTTTGTCCAATATGGAAGTTACTACGTGGAAGAGGAAAGAAGGTCAGAATCCAAGAGGGAGAGCTTAAAAGGCCCAGCAGGAAAAAAAAAAATTCATAAACAAAACACCAATCCCATGATTTCCTAAACTCTTTGGATTTTTATAAATAGGCAGCTTTCAAATAGATTTATAGGTGGTGTCAATCCTCTTGAAGAAAGTCAAGTAAATATGAGTCAAATTTAATGTTTATCAAGAAAATAATTAAAAATTAACATATTTATACGTGATGCATCGACGGATGAGATCCACAAATCCTCCCGATAGAGAGACGTCCTGGGAAAACAGCATCTGCTAAGGTGGCTTACTTTATAAATCATAGATTTTGGATTTTCTGATGCTAATGTATTTTTAATTTCATTTTCCAATTGGCGCTTAAAACTAGAAAACAGTGAGAAGAGAAATTGGTGGGAAAATTAAGACAGATAAGAGGAGAAAATTCCAAGTTCATGGTTTGGACGACTCAAGATTAAGATGTCACTTCTCTCCCAATCTGACCAATGCAACTGCGATTCCGTGCGATCACATTAGAGATCCTATCTTCTTTTTAAGTTTTTATTTAAGTTCCAGTTAGTTAACATACAGTCTAATATTAGTTTCCTGTGCACAACGTAGTGATTCAACACTTTCATACATCACCCAGTGCTCATCACAAGCACACTCCTTAGTCCCCATCACCCATTTAACCCAACCTCCCACCCACCTTCCTTCTGGTAACCATCAGTTTGTTCTCTAGAGTTAAGAGTCTGCTTCTTGGTTTGCTTCTCTCTCTCCTGTCCCCTTTGCTCATTTGTTCTGTTTCTCAAATTCCACATATGAGAGAAATCATATAGTACTTGTCTTTCTCTGACTGACTTAGTTCACTTAGCATGATATTCTGTAGCTCCATCCATGTCATTGCAAATGGCAAGATGTCATTCCTTTTTATGGCTGAGTAATATTCCATTATATGTATATACACACCACAGCTTCTTTATCTACTCATCAACTGATGGACGCTTGGGCTGTTTCCATAATTTGGCTACTGTAAATAATGGTGTGATAAACATAGGGGTACATGTATCCCATTGAATTAGTATTTTTGTATTTTTTGGGTAAATGCCTGTAGTGCGATTGTTGGACTGTCGGGTAGTTCTATCTTTAACTTTCTGAGGAAGCTCCATACAATTTTTCACAATAGCTGCACCAGCTTGGATTCCCAGTAGCAGTGCAAGAGGGTTCTTCTTTCTCCACATCCTTGCCAACACCTGTTGTTTCCTGTATTGTTGGTTCTATTCATTCTGACAGGTGTGAAGTGATACCTTATTGTACTTTGGATTTACATTTCCCTGATGATAAGGGATGTTAAGCATCTGTTCCTGTGTCCATTTGCTATCTGTATGCCTCCTTTTGAAAAATATCTATTCATGTCTTCTGCCCATTTCTCAACTGGATTATTCATTTTTGGGGTGTTGAGTTTTAGAAGTTCTCCATGTGTTGGATACTACCCCTTTATTGGGTTTGTCATTTGCAGATATCTTCTCCCATCCCATAGGTTGCCTTTTAGTTTTTTGGATTGTTTCCTTTGCTGTATAGAGTCTTTTTATTTTGATGTAGTCCCGGTAGTTCATTTTTCAAATTTTGTTTTCCTTTCCTCCAGAGACATATCTAGAAAGAGGTTACTATGGCCAATGTCAAAGAAGTTACTACCTGTGTTCTCTTCTAGGATTTTTCATGGTTTTAGGAGAGATCTTATCATTCTGTGTGTGTGCATGTATATGTGTGTATAAATTGGCAGACTGATTGTAAAATGCATATAAAAATGCAAAAGGCCTAGAAAAGACAAGACAATTTGAATAAGAAAAAGTTGGAATTTCAAGATTTCAAGACTTACTCTAAAGCTACAATAATTAAGACATTATATTGGTGCAAGGATAGACAAATAGACCACTGGAACAGAACAGAGAGTTCAGAAATAAACCCACACATGTACAGTCACTTAATTAATGATGAAGGCAATACTGAAATTCAGTGAAGAAAGATCATTTGAACAAATGGTGTTGGAGACACTGAATTTTCATATTTTAAAAAAAGTGAATTTGGACCTCTTTCTCACCCTATATTGCTAAAATTAATTCAAAATAGATCGTAAAACTAAATGTGAAAACTAAAATAATCAACTTTAAAAAAATGAACTTGAAATAGTTAAAGATTTCTCAAACAGGACACAAAAACCAGAAATGACTAAAAACAGAAATGATAACTTGATCTTCAGTAAAACTAAGGACTATTATTTATTATATTTGTAACATATAGGTATATACAACATTATGTATGCTATACTGATATACATATATAATTATATACATATGCATCTACATAATACATATATACAACTGTATATAATTAATATAAATTGATAAATATATATATTGAAATGACAAAGACACATCCAGGATATATAAAGATCTTTTACAGATCCATAATTTAAAAAACTAAACAACCCAATTTAAAATGGGAACAAGACTTGAATAGGCATTTCTTGTCACCCAACACAAAAGAATGTCTAAATCACGAGAAGAGATCGTTACAATTTGTATGAGGGAATTACAAACCAAAACCACAATGGGAGACCACCACCCATAATCCAAAATGTCTAAGACTGAAAAGACTGACAATAACAACTTTTGAAAAACATGTGGAGCAGTTGGAACTCTCACACATGACTTACAGGAATGTAAATTGGCAGTACCACTTTGGAAAATATTTGGCAGTCCAAATTCCAAAACTAAACATAGGCTTACTCTATGAAATCAACCATTCTACCCCCGGGTGCAAGCCCAAGGGGAAAATGTGTGAATATGTCCACCAAAAGATATGCTCAAGAATGCTAATGGCAGCTTCACCCATAATAACTAAAAACTCCAAATAATCCAGATGTTCTTCAATGTGAGGATGGATAAATGAATTGTGATATATTCATACAATGGAATACTATTGAGCAGAAGAACAAGGACTACTGATATATTCAACAACATGAATGAATCTCACATATATCATGCTAGACAAAAAAATAAATCTAGACACTCTACATACTATGTGGGTCCATTTAAATGAAATTCAATAGCAGAAAAAACTAACAAATATTTACAAAAGTCAGAATAGTGGTTTACTTCTGGGGAGCTGTTGATCAGGAAGAAGCAGGAGGGAACTACCAACGTTGGAGTTCTAGATTTCGATTTGCGTGGTTATTAGAGGGTGCATACGTATGTAAAAATTCATTGATTTGTAAGCTTCAGATTTGTGATCATGACTGCACATTAAGTTATATTTCATCTAAGAGATGAAGAAAAAGGAAATAAATGATCCTTCACTGTAAAGGTATTAAAAGTTAATCTCCTTTCTGAAATGGAATTCTAGATTTTCAGTGTTTGAGTATACCTTAAAGATCAGTCACCTCATTTTATAGATATACCAAAGAACTGGAGATTACCCAGTCTTGTCCAAGGCCAATAATAAATTAGTGATAAAGTTAGGATCAGACTCCAAGTCTCATGATGACCCTATCCAGTGGTCTTTCCTCTCCCTCACTCCACTTCCCAAAAGCACCCTTGAGAAGGATGCTGGCACCTAATTGAGCTTATCAATCAATCCCTATGTCCTAATAAAATGTCTGTGGAAATTAATCTATGCATCTCCTCTGCTAGAATTCTTTTTCTTAGTTGTTTTTTTCCTACCACGTCTCTATTACCAATTTATCTTTTAAGACTCTGCTCAAAATTCCCCATTTTTAAAAAATTTGATTAGCCAACATATAGCACATCATTAGTTTCAGATGTAGTATTCAATAATTTATCAGTCGCATATAACACCTAAAGCTCAGCACATCACATGCCCTCCTTAATGCCCATCACCCAATTACCCCATCACCCACCAACTCCTCTCCAGCAACACTCAGTTTGTTTCCTCTAGTTAAGAATCTCTCATGATTTTTCTCCCTCTCTGATAGAGTTCTCAATTTTTTAGTGGGATTTCTTTATTCTTTTCCTCAGTGGAATTGATTCCCCTTTATATCTATAATAATAACATCTATTCTTTTTTTTTTTAATTAATTTCATTTATTTATTAGTTAGAGAGAGAGCGAGCGAGCACAGGCAGAGAGGCAGAGGGAGAAGCAGGCTCCCTGCCAAGCAAGGAGCCCGATGTGGGACTCGATCCCAGGACACTGGAATCATGACCTGAGCCGAAGGCAGCCGCCTAACCAACTGAGCCACCCAGGCGTCCCAACATCTATTCTTTTTACCAGTATTTGTCACCCAACCATATGGGCACTGTGGTAGTTGCTTGGAGTTTAGCAGAAAAGACATACAAAGTTCCTGTCTCTATGGAACTTACACTCTGGTGAGAGAAAAAGATAAGGTCAGGAAATGACAAGAGGCCATAAGTAAGAGCGTCTGGACATGGTAATAGGAAGTACTCTTTAGATCAGCGAGTCAGTAAAGGTGTCTTTGAGGAAATGACATTTGAGCCAAGATCTAAAGGAAGCAGATGATGAGTCTATCTGAAAATAGGACTCCTCAATGTACCTGTTTATATGTCCGCTTTCTCCATGCCACAGTCTGATTCTGAATGAGGGCAAAAATGGTATCTTAACTCATCTTTGTATTTTGGGTCAGTATAGGGACTCAAAAATGTTAGTAAAAATAAATGAATGACATAAGCAACAGAAGGAACTACAGATAGAGTGGACTTCAAAATTTTGAACTTTTGTGTTTTATAGGACAGTCGAGAAAGTGAAAATAAAAACCAAAGAACAGGACAAATTAGTCACAAATCAGATGTCTGGTAATGTATCTAGAACGTATCTATACATCTAGGATATTTAAAGAATTCCTACAACTTGACACTAAAAAGTCAAATAACCCAAATAAAAATGGACACAGGATATGAATAGATATTTCCTCAAAGAAGATATACAAATGGCCAACAAGCACATGAAAAGATGCTTAAGACCATTAGTCATTAAGGAACTATAAATCAAAACCATGATGAAGTACCTCTTCTCACCTGCTAGAACGGCTACAATCAAAAAGACAATATCAAGGGTTGACAAGGATGTGGAGAAACTGGAACTGTCATACGTGATGGTGGGGATGTAGACTAGTGCAGCCATTCTGGAAAATAGTTTGGTGGCTCCTCAAAATGTTGAATACGTGGTTACCATATGACCAAACAATTCCACTCCAGGTGTTCACCCAGGAGCCCGGAAGGCGTAAGTCCACCTATAACTTATATGTGAATGTTCATGCTCACAATAGCCAAAAAGTGGAAACAACCCAAATGCCCATCAACTGATGAATGGCTAAAGAAGAGGTGCTCTATACGTACAATCAAATACTATTCCCCCATAAAAACAAGTGAAGTTCTGACATGCTATGACATGAATAAGCCTTGAAAACATTGTGGTAAGTGAAAGAATCCATGCACAAAAGGAATAGTGTATGATTCCTTTTACAAGAAATGTCCAGAATAGGCAAATCCATAGAGACGAAAGTAAATAAATGCTTGCCAGGAGTTCGGGAGGTGGGGAAACAGAGAGTGACTGCCAGTGGGGGTAGGGTTCTTTTTGAGGTGATGAAAATATCCTGGAATAGATAGTGGTGGTGGTTGTATAACTTTGTGGATAAACTAAAAACCACTAAGTCCTATGCTTTCTTTTTTTTTACATAAGGTTTATTAATTTATTTGACAAAGAGTGGGGGAAGGAGAGGGAGAGGAGAGAGAGATCCTAAGCAGACTCCGCACTGAGCATGGTGGGGGGGGGGGTAAGAAGGAGGGAGGGGGGCTACATCCCATGACCCATGAGATCATGCCCTGAGCTGAAACCAAGAGTCAGACACTCAACCGACTGAACCACCCAGGCGCCCCTGAATCATATGCTTTCAAAGGGGAATTTTTAAAAAAATATTTTATATATTTATTTGACAGAGATCACTAGTAGGCAGAGAGGCAGGCAGAGAGAGAGGGGGAAGCAGGCTCCCCGCTGAGCAGAGAGCCCAATGCGGGGCTCGATTCCAGGACCCTGGGATCATGACCTGAGCCGAAGGCAGAGGCTTTAACCCGCTCAGCCACCCAGGCGCCCCAAAGGGGAATTTTTTAACATACAAATTACATCCTCATTTTCTGAAAGAACAAATGAATGAATATCAAGGAGACAACTCAGTCTTTGTAAAACTGGAACAAAGATGAGCTCCCCAAATGGTGTATCCACCATGAAATGGCAAAATACCGCCATTTGGTTCCCACAGTGTTTCCTGCACTTGCTCAAGAGGCTGCCGGCTGCACCATCCCTGAAGACAGTATCTGGCCATCGATAATTCAAGCACGGAGCCTCGACCAGGGCTCTGGCCACGAAGTCAGCGTCCAGGGCCAAAAGCTCATGAGAACATCTGGACGATGTCATAGCCAGCTCAGGCTTCACGCACACGTCATCTGGTCATCTGATTACAGTTCCTTATAGCCTTAAAATCCTACAGGGGAAAAATCCACTCAGCACAAAAGATGTCTGGGTGAGTTCATTCTATAACAAGCCAAACAAAGGAGTAAAGCAAAGGGGAGCCTAGTAACAAAAGAAAGATAGGGAGAGGGACCTTGAACAAAACCAGCAAGCTCTTTTGATACCGTTGTTTGTCAGAAATCAATAGAGATGTTTTCTTTCCCTTTAGAGAATGAGAAGTGGAATTGGTTGAAATTGGATCTCGAAGCACTTAGAATGTTTTCTCTTTTTTTCTTGGTACAGAACAATGGCACACTTTCTGTTTACCAGGAAGCTCTGGCCACTGGGGCAAAAATTGTAGCAATTGTAGGAATTCTCTACTCAGCCTATAGAATAGGCTCAGAGATATTAATGGGCAGTACTCGAAGAAAGCCCTCCAGATACTTTGGAAATAAGTGAAATATCTCCCTTTATGTAAATGCTTGTTTCTGGAAATATCATCGGACTGTGATCTTGAATGGTAGGTGTAAGAGAGAGGGTACCATCGTGAACTCTCCCTGAAAATTTCACCTCGGGAAGTAGGAAATGATTACGGTAAGTGAAAGATTTCAAGAGAAAACAGTTGTATGCAATAAACCAAAATGAGAATGGCAGTGCGTGTTCGCCAGCTTTGTGCAACTTTGTTTTAATTAAGGACTGATACCGCAGCTGCTACTCGTTTACCTAATTATCAAGCTTGCGTGTATCAAAAGTAGAGGACCCCGGGGGCTGGGACCATGGGGCCTGAGTGTGAGAGCGAGCATGTCATGGTAACCTTCAGTGCACAGGCCATGAATTGCTGTAGGATTTTGCCTAAAGCCCCATGAAATTCATGGCAAAGAGAGCATTGTGCTGTGCTATGGAATAAAAGGCAGCTGTCTAATAATGCCTCCAAATAGGCCAGTGTGGGCCTTCTGCATAGCCCTGCCGTGACTCAGAAAATTCTTCGCCCAAATCCTCCCAGCTTATCAGGTCTCTAAAAGATTCCCTGTCTTCCCTATAGCAAACACTGTGATCCAGCTGCAATGAGGACATCCAGAATTACCTTGCTTCCTGTACAATGACTTTATGTCCATGTCCTTTCATGTGAGTGGACATAAGACCTGTAATAAGTTTTTCGGGGTTGATAGGCTCTTTAGGCTGATCTGCAAGGCAAATACAGAAAGAATAATTTGTCGGTTGTAGCATGTGAAAAGTTCTGTCTGATGGAACCGTTAGCCCCGGCCAATCCCCAGCATGCCTGTCTTTTCTCTCCCCAAATCGCATCCTATCCACCCTTTGAGCTGGGCCATCTGCACTCTGATGCCTTAATCCCCAGCTGTGCAGAGCTGTGTTCTCCCATGTCAGGTAAGAACTCGATAAATCCAGATGAAAAATTTCAAGATGAATCCTTCGGGTTTTGAAACAGAAGATGTTGGTCTAGGATAGTGCTTACAGCTGAAAATGTTCTGAACCTGTCCCGCCCTCAACTCCAAGGTCTTTCTCCCTAAATGGCCACAGTGACTATCACTGGACACTGACTTCTTATCTAAAGCTGATCTGGCTAGAGGCTCCAGCATCTGAGCTGAACTCAGCTATCAATAATGGTACCTGGAGACGATCACTCCCATTTTTTTTTTTAAACCTGGAACACTGTTATTTCGTTATCCTTACGCAATTTCTGCATCTAGGGTAGCAGATTCTGAATGAGGAGCTATCATTGTTCAATCTCTCAGTAAGCTGAGTCTCCGTGGCTATTTATTTTCCTGTATTTCCTAAACCTTTTCTGCATCTTTACAATAAATCCACAGTATTTCTAAAAACCTGATTTTTATCTGAAAGAACCTATTTCTCTTCACTGCAACCTGATGAAGCTTAACAAGCCACAGAGCTTGATAAATGCCAGGAGGGCTGGGATCACATCTCTCTGTTGACCGCTGCAGACCTAAGGCCTGGGCTAGAGTAGGGACTCCATAAATATCTGTTAAACGCATAGAAAGCAAACCTCATTGTTTCTGCTTTTCAGCATGGATTTAGGATGGGGGAATATACATTAATCTAGGTGAAGGTTCTTAAACTCTGAATACTGTCAACATTGCTAAATCAGCCTATCTGAAAAGGATAATTTCAGGTCAAAATGAAAAGCTATTCAATGGAAGTTCAGCTGATAATTGGAAAGAATTAATTGGAGTTAGTAAAGGAGAGTTCTTATTTAATGAGTTTCCTCAATATAGTGTAGTGTTTTACTTGTCTTATTGATTATTGATTGATAGATAAGAAGCTGAATGGTCTCAGTTAGGGAACATTTAGGCCCCCTGCAAATGCACAGACAGGTCTGGGGCTCAGAGTTCTCCAGCGCTGGGGCAAGAGCCCTGGGGCCTACTGGGGCAGCAGTTCTCAAAATTAGCTTGCATCAAAAAATCACTGGGATGTTATATATATAACATGCCATCAGCAAGGTGGAGGTCTAGGAAGATCATTCCAATCCAAGTGCAAAAGGCTGAGTGAGATCTTTAGGAGAATGGATGGCTCAAGTCCCAGCCCAAAAGGAGAGACCAATGTTTCAGATCCATGGTCAGGCAGAGAGAGAATCCTCCCTGCCTCCACTTTTTTAAGCTCTTCAGGTCCTCAGTGGATTCAATAAGGCCCACCCACACAGGGAGGCGATCTGCTTTCCTCGGGCTCCCAATTCAAATGCTAATGTCTGCTGGAAACACTCCCAGAAATGATGTTTAGCCAGATACCTGGGCCCTCCAGGGGCCAGTCCTTTGCCCGCATACATTAGCCATCACAATTCCATCCCCGTCAGGCTGGCAACCATAAATACCTCCTTAAAGCACAGGTGATCTCTGTTTAAATAAATACAATAACAACATCCTATCTTATGTTACATGATAAGGGGATAAGGGAGGAAAGAAAACAAAGGTACACACACACACACACACACACACACACACATCCATAACAAAATAAGGAGAAAATACGACAATTACAGTCTTCATTTCTGTAACTGGTCATATGGTCGTAGCTGGTATTTACCACTACTTTCTTCCACTACCTGATGTGGAAAACAAAGGCAGGAGAAAAATTAAATTTTCTTACTACTTACAGCCCACTGACAAGTCCTTGAAACAGGCAGAGTGACATTCCTGCAGGGACTCAACGGCCTTGATGTTGATACTTTGCTAAGGGCAAAAGGCAATCTTAGCCCAACCCCCAGGACCCTGTCAGTCTAATTGAACAATAAAAATTCCTTTGGGGGCGCCTGGGTGGCTTAGTGGGTTAAAGCTTCTGCCTTTGGCTCAGGTCATGATCCCAGGGTTCTGGGATCGAGCCCCACATCAGGCTCTCTGCTCAGCAGGGGCCCTGCTTCCCCCTCTCTCTCTGCCTACTTGTGATCTGTCTGTCCGATAAATAAATAAAATATTTTAAAAAATTCCTTTGGAAACTTCCTTTATCTCTACCCCCCACCAAGATCCATGTTAGCAATCATTCTCCAAGTATATGACCCCCCCCCCCCCCCGCCACGTATAACTGAAGGGTCTGAGTTTTTACTAAACAATGATAAATGACCTTTCCTAACAATAGCTAGCCCCCTCCTGGAAACCTTGTCTCCCTGATGCCTGGGAGGCTTATGCTATCCCTAACCCCCTCCCAACCTGAAAGTATATAATGGGCCACTTCTCATGACCCCAGTGCACTCTCTCTGCACACGGGTCCTGTCCCCGCGCTTTAATAAAGTCACCTTTTGCACTAAAGACATCCCAAATTCTTTCTTGGCCGTCAGCTTCAAACCCTAATGTCTTTCGAAACTACATTACTACCCATTCTGTATTCGCTTTATAGTCAACAAGCACCTCAGCTGATCATGGTTCTTTATTTTATTTTTTTTTAATATATTTTATTTATTTATTTGACAGAGAGAGATCACGAGTAGGCAGAGAGGCAGGCAGAGAAAGAGGAGGAAGCAGGCTCCCTGCCAAGCAGAGAGCCCGATGTGGGGCTCGATCCCAGAACCCTGAGATCATGACCTGAGCCGAAGGCAGAGGCTTAACCCACTGAGCCACCCAGGTGCCCCTCATGGTTCTTTATTGATGGGTTGACTCCAATCTTCATTGCTAAAGGCCTTGGGCCATTAGTAGCCCTGCCTGGACTGAGCTGTTGTAATTTTTCATTGATCTTAATCACGGGGTTCGGATGTGCTAATGGATCTCCACGTAGAATAGCAGTCCGATTTCCCCTCGCAGTCAGAACCCATCACCGCAGCCAACACCATGGCTCCCTTCTTTGCCTCTTGATTGAGAGGCGTGAGGATCCCAGAGGGCTAGGTGGCAATCTTCGCTCCCACCCCAATGGAATCATCATTGTATCTCCTGAGGGAAGCATTCCTCCTTTTGGAACTGAGACCCTTAGGTCAGCAGAGCATAAGGTCACAGGGACTGGAAGCAAAAAATCTTACTAGTGGATCATTAGGTGTGGTAGTGAGTCGTGACTCTCCCTTTTCCACCCCTTGAATTCCGGGCCTGTGAATCTCGGTTATAGGAGAAACAGCAGCATATTTTGGACACACATTGGACAATTGACTCAGAGCACATATAGCCTTCTGAAAGGCTGCCCCAGCGGGCCAAAGTATTGCCTCCTCGCTGGCATTGTAACTGGCTTCAAAAGACTCTTCCACTACTCCCTTAAGCTGACTGCTTTAGGATGGTGGGGAACACAGTAACACCAGTGATTTCCATGAGCACGAGCCCATCGCCACACTTCTTTTCCCATGAAGTCAGCTCCTTGATCCGAAGCAATTCTGTGTGGAATAGCGATGGATAAGGCATTTTGTAAGTGCACAGATGGTACTTTCTGCAGAAGCATTGCGTGCAGGGAAGGCAGATCTGTATCCAAAGGAAATGTCTGTTCCAGGAACAGCAAAACACTGACCCTTCTGAAACAAAAGCACAGTCACCCCACCGACAGGTAGCTAGCTGATGTTCTTACCTGGTGGGGTGACTGCACTGGTCCCCTCAGGGAATGGTACCCTACTGGGGATTCAGCATTGGTCTCTGCTGTTGCCAGGTTGGCCTTGGTGAGCAGAAGTTCACGTTACTGAGTCCATGAACAATGTCTAATGCTGCCACACGGCCACTGTGTTCATGAGCCCACTGGGTGACACCAGGCTGGGCAAAGAGACGGGTACCCTCCGAACAAGTCATTCCATCCACTTGAGTAGTAAAAGCTTCCTCAGCTTTTACTAATCACCCTCCTGTGAAAGAAGGTCACCCTTCTGTGAAGACTCACACGGGACACAAATTTCTTCACGGTCATGGCCCATCTACTGTGCAAAGGGCCAGTCGCACGCCTCTACCCAAATTTCCTTACCACAAGCTTTCAAATCACCTCCCTTCCGAGTCCCTGACCATCCAGCCAACCTGTCGACCACAGCCCATGAATCTACGTAGTTGCACATCTCAGAAGTTGCACATCTTCCTCAGAAACAAGGTGAACGACCAGGTGCACTGTTCATAGCTCTGTCCACTGGAAGGATTTTCCTTCACCAGTGTCCTTCAGGGATGCCTCAGAAAGGGGCTCTAGGGCTGCAGCTGTGGTGCCTGCCTATCGCATAGAGCCGTCTGTAAACCAGGCCTGAGCTCTCTCTTGCTCTGTCACCCGACCGGAGGGAGCGCCCCACACGGTGATTAGCTGCAGGCTGGGAGCGAGAAGGCCGTGTAGCCGAAGTGAGGACCGTGGGCCTTTGAGCCCCTTCTTCATGTAAATTACCTGTGGCTTCAGTTTCTGTCTAGGACCAAGCCCCTGTACACCACCTCCATTTCATACTGGAGTGTCACTGTGTGTGCCCAACTTCACGATCTGGGGAGTCAATAAACACGCAGTTCATTGTGAATCACATGGTACCATTATGGCTCACGGTCAAGTATTCTGCATCTATTAAGGCCTGGTAGCCCGTCCAGACCTGTTTCGCAGAAGGAGAGTAGTTACCTGCAGGGGATGGGAGCCTGTGCTATGACTCACTGGTAGGAAGCTTCTAAAGGCATCAAATAGCATGGCTACCTGTCCCAGACACTTCGAGCACTACTGGATCTGCGGGTCCGTGTGGACCACATGGCAGAGCAGACTGCACAGCAGCCTACTCTTTGGGCCCCACTCAAAATCAGCAGCTTAAAGGTCCCTCAGGAGATGGGTTGGGGCAACAGAGCCAGATGAGGAATATGTTTCCTCCAAAATCTAAACAATCTATTCTAAGCACGCATTCTAGAGCTGGAGAAACAGCCTCAGCACATGTTTAGTGGCCCACAGGCCCCACAGTGAGATGGACCTGAGATAAACTCCCCGGTCTCCTAATCTCCACAAGCCCCTGCTCTGACCCGTGGACCACAGAGACGTTTCAGCTCTCCCAGAATCGGGGCTGGTTCAGAGCCAGTGCCCAGTAATCGCCCCAAACCCCTAGTTATTTCCTTTCCCCCAATTCACAGTTACTCTTGTCCAAGTGTCCCTTTAGGGAACACTAGGAAGAAAAAGAGGAATAGTACAAATACCTGGTAGTTTGCCAGTGTTCTCAACGGGATCTGGTTTCCCCTTTCTTCAAAGGGTTCTGAGTCTATAAACTGGCTCAAATCTGGGAATTGACTGAGGAGCTATGACTCCATTTTTACGATTCAAGTTAGACTTTTGTTCACCTGCCCTAGAACTTTCCTGCTTATACAGATTAAGTAAGAGTTTAGTAAGCTTCCTATCTATGTCACGTCTAGGAACATCACAATCAACATACCAACTCCATGTCTACGTGAGTCAGTCTCTTCCGATGGTGGCTTTGACTCCGCTGTCCATTATGGTACCACACCCACCTTGCCTTGGGCAGCTGAGCAACATCTGTTGACCCCTGCCTCCCCGGGCTCCAACTATTCCCATTACCTTAGGTTCCTCAATTCAGTGACCGCTGCTCCGACGGTAAGGTGTGACCTACAGAGAAAGGCGATCCCCGAGCTCTTCAAGGGTAGGGATCCCCTCGCCAACTCATTTCTCACAGTCGTGCTGCAAGGCGCGTCTTCTGGAGCCTCCCAGAACCAGTAAGCGGGTCTCAGAGTCCTGCTCTCACATCTCGCAAACCCACTCTCACATCACCGTCTCCCGGAGCCTTTGAATCCCTCCCCCCACATTAAGCAAAGACAGGCCTGGTCTTTCCAATTTGTTCAGCGTAGGCCACCTTCCTGGTCCCTGTTTCACCACCAATCAAACAAAGTGCTTCCTAACACGCTGCAGCACGACATGGAGACGCTCTGCTTAGTGAGCCATATCAGTCAATTTGGCCTGATCCAGTTTTATGTTCCTTCCTCCACTATCTTACGTCCTTAATATTCATTCCCACACATGTTCCCCAGATTTCTAGCTGAACACATTAGAAGACTCAAGTGGTTCTCTTGGAGTATAATCTGAATTCCTGAGTTCAGCCAGATAGGGAACGGTGAGGCCCCCCCAGGGAAGAGCAACGGAAGGAAGTCACCACCGCTCCTCAGGAACCATGGGTGAGAGTAGTGTCATGGCCGTGAAAGCGCAGAGGGTGCTGGGGAAGCTGGAACGGAGCGGGGCCTCTCTGGTGGAGCCGGAGCCCTGGGGGACATTTAGTAGCTGTGGAAGATGTTGCCCTGGGCAGATAGAAGAGGAGGACTAGAACCTCCTGGTCTCTCTGGACCCACTTCATAGCCTGTCTACACACACACACACACCCACACACACACAGCCCCAAGAGTGGATCTGAAAGCAGGCAGGCACAGGTGCAGGGCCTTCCTAGAGGGTCTACTGAATGACTAATGGTGGATGAGACAGGAACGGGCCCTGCCTTCGTTGGCCTTACAGTCTAATGGATTGATCTTTGTCCAGAGCCTAGCAACCCTATGAGCTGTGGAGGTCCAGGGGGTCTTACGCTTTCTAGAGAAGTGTTAGGCTCTGAATGTGTGTGTGTGTGTGTGTGTGTGTGTGTGTGTGTGTGTCTCCACGCCTTAAATTCGTATGTTGAAACTTAATTCCCAGTGTGATGGTATGTGGAAGTGACACCTTTGGCAGTTACTTGGGCAATGAGGTGGGGCCCTCAGGAATGTGATTCATGCTTTGATAAGAGGCCCAAGAGCTCACGCCACCCTTTTTCTGCCCCATGACATTAGGACAAGAAGTTGCTGGCGTCTGCAACCCAGGAGGGAGCTCTCACCAGAGCCCAGCAATGCTGGCACCCTGATCCCTGACTTTCAGCCTCCAGAGCTGTGAGCAAGAAATTTCTACCATTGATAAGCCCCTTGGTCTATGGTATTTTATTATAGCAGCCCAAACTGACTACAGCAAAAAGTGTTTAAGCTGATTGTGCCACTTTATAAAGATATGAAAGTGCAAACATATCTCTAAGAGAAGCTGGGCTTAAAAATTATTACAATTATAATTATAATATAATGCATTTTTTGCTCATCTATTTCGGAAGAAAGTTGTAGAAAGAAATGTTCTTTTTCTTTTGCCCAAATAACCATACTCGGTATGAAATTAATGTTTTGAAGTGGAAGAGCTCTGGAAGTGGTAGTGGTTATCTTTTGAATTTATGAATATTGTTACTATCATATGTCACATTAAAATTAATAGGCGCTGAGGATGTGTATTGAAGAGAAAGGAATGGATCCCTCCATGAGCTTTTGTTGTGGACTGCGGTTGCACAGAGAAATGGGATTTTAGGTACGATGCATAATCAAGCATGAACTAATAGCATGGTAGAGTGGGGTCTACAATAAAAACACAAGGCTGTCTTTCATAGCTCAAGCACGCTGCTCTGCTCGACATCCTAGAATTAAGCACTTAAATCAGATATCTTTAAGTTCTTGCCAGGAAAAAAAAAAAAAAGCGTATTTCTCTTGTAAGCCCGAATTTTTCTGGAGGAGCGCGTGGGTGGGTGGCAATATTACAGAACTGTTCCTTTGAATGTTGCTCGTATGGAATGTATTTGAACGACATTGACATTGGGGGGAAAAGATTCTGTGAGGGTATGAGATAACCGGAGAGCTGTTCTCTGGCTGCAGTCATATGGTAATGATATCCGCTTCGCCTGGAAAAAATGACAGCCCGAAATTCTGCTGATTTGCCCAGACAAAATTACATGAAATGGCATGTATTTGTCTAGAGCATTCCAGTAATAGGCATGAGAGGGATAGATTTTTGTTTCTTGGAGAGCCAATAATTTGGAGGCACAGTTCATACCCGATATGTCATTGTAGCAATAAACAGGTGTCAGAAGACGTCTTGTCTTTGTTTAAGATTACTTGTTACTGAGTGGCTCATTTAGCATGATGGCATATTTTCTTCACAATCTCACATGTTAAGTGGACTCTTTTATACCTCTTACTTTCAGGTCATCCACTGAGTTTATCTTATCTTTGGGGAAATAATTAAGTAGTGCCTATTCCTAAGAGAACGTTTGATTTTTCTTTTGACAGGATCGAATCAGTGCCCCTATGCGTGATTAGTCGTGCCTCATATGATAAAATAAATGTATTCCTAAAAGGTGGTGTATAAATTGAGTCATTTTCCTACCGGCTTATATTATCTTGTCAAAGATGTTGCATTTTCCTTCCAGACTCAACTTTTTAGTTAACTTCCAAACACTTTAACCTTCCGTTTCTCTTTCCTCCTGCATTCTTTCCAATAAGGTTTTCATATTAATCTCGGTAATTTTAAAAACTCAAAAATATGTTGGAAACTTCACAACTGCCCCCCAGGAGAGCAAGACAGAGTCTTGGGCATTTCTCAAGCCTCCAGCACTCCGGAAGAATCACTCTTTCTGACTACAGAGAAAATCTCAATAGTCTGATATGTGTAGAATTCTGCTTTTTCTCTCCAGCCCCCCCCCCAAAAGTGATAAGGGAATGCTATATGGTACACACCCGTGTGCAAAATCTTTTATTCCCTCTTACCATCTACTGAATGATCAAGCTCTGAAAGGGCAGCTCTGAAAGAAGCCGTTCAGTTCTCAGCTACCAAGAGTCACATTCATCTCTTTTCCCTCCTCTTCCGTTGCACGCCCCAAGTCTCCGACGAAGCAGCAGCCTGTCGTGTGACAGAAAGACTTCAGATTGTACGGCCCTACAAATCTAGGTTTGAATTCTCACTCTGACATCTACTAGCCATAAGATGTGTCTGCCTCAACTTTCCTCATCACTAAAATGGATCGAGTCAGCACTATTTTTAGAACCGTTGCCAAGATTAGTAACACTAGGTATTAAATACCTAGCACGGTGTGCGAGTGATACACAGCCAATGAGAGTTCACCGAATCACCGTCTTCCTCCTTATCATCATAGTCCTTATCAAGGTTAGTGACTACTTGATCTGGAGACCTGTGAGGTCAGAAGCTAGCACAGTGCGGGGCATGGCAGGTGCTCAGTAATTACTTATCGGAAGAATTCCTAAGTTACATTGTGCATGTTCCTGATGCATCTGGGAACTCCAGCTTCCTTGGGCTCCCCCAGCCTATGGATACAAAGTAATCCAGATTACTGACTCACACGCCTGTTCACATAGCGCTCTAGTCTCCCAAACGCGATTCTCCTGCGCTTCTCTGCATCTCAAGGTCATCTCATCTACGCATAGAAAGAAGCCTGGTCCCAGAGGGCTCCTCCTCCACGGCCATCAGGACGTGAAGGCACCAGGTTGCGAGGAGGTTGACGGCCAAGGGCTGTGGGAGTGTCTCTCTGCATTTGGTATTAAATCCATTACAGGGGCTCCAAAATCATACTGCGCGGGAGCCAGTGTTCCTGACAGAGGCTCTGGACTCATGCACGGGGTAGGAGGGAGAGACAGCACCCTGCCATGTTCAAAATCAGCCCTCCCCTGGCAGTCTCTGGGTACCACACCCGGATGTCATTACCTTCTGGAGGCAGCTCAGCCCTCGGGAAGACAGGGGTGCTCAGGTCCGCCCAAGTGGCTCAGCAGCCCCCGAAGCCACAGCTGAACTCCTGAGTGGATCCCACAGTAGCTCAGGGGGCGGGGGCGGGGGGAGCCTCTGCTATTAGTTAGTTGCGTGCTGGTTGGAAAAATCAACGTGCTGCCTTCATCTGTGATGATAATCCATGCTTCCAGCCCACCGTGGGTTGGTGGGGTTTTTTCCAACATTGATAAGTGTTTTAGGGGAGAGCGGAGGTTTCCTTTTAGGAGCCTCTACATAGAAGGCTTGGCCCCCCTGTGCCGAGGGGACAGGGCGCTGTCCAAGGATAAGTCTGGAGTGCATCTTGCCCCGTGCCCTCCAGGACTCCAGGGATGGTCAGAGCGCCCCGCTTTCAGGATCCCTTCTAGGAGTCTGTGCCCCAGCTGGCCCCAGGAGTCACGGGGTTGACTCTGTGTCTCCGAACAGGGAGCCAGGTGGCAGGACAGGGCTGAATCAGGACTTGCCTCTTGATCAATCAAGTCCCCGCTAATTCCTGGAGCTCTCAGAATGCTGGAGAAGCTATTAGGCCTGGGGAGGATTCGCAGCTGCTCCAGGAACAGGCCGGGAAGACCAGAGCCCCAGTTCAGGCTGCACAGGAAGTGGGGGAATCCAGGTCAGTGGCAGGAAGAGAGCCTAGGAAAGAATCTGCGGGGAGGAAGCGCATTTACCCACAAATGAGCGCTGAGCATTTGCGGTTGTCAAATTTCTAGGCCCTGAAGAATAAGGAGACGGGGCTGGAGAGGCTAATGACTAATGGTCCCTGGATTTCCTGCTGATGTTAGCAGTTTTGTATCATTTTGTTTTTATGTTAATTTATGCACACAGGATTAGAATGTAGCATTATGTGGTCATTTAATTTAATTGAAGTATGGAACTTCATGGGCCCAGTTTTACATTTCCCTTATAGATTTCAGTGATTTTATCTTTCGCATTTAATCTTCCCCCCAGATCACCATTCCTAATAGCAATAATAATACATTTACACTTGCATCACACTTCTCCTTTCTAGGAGCTCAAAGCACGTCATGGCCCATTACCCCAGAAGAGCTCTGCAAGGCAAATGCCAGGGAGGATTTTAAGCACTTTCCTTAGGTTTAACATACATAAAAAGGTGCAGCCTTTATCACAGAGATAAGTTCCCAGCCATTTAAATGACTCTGGAATGCAATGAGCAGCTTTGCTTATGCATGAGGCTTCCCGTGTGCTCTCTGTTTTTCATACCTCAGAAATCTGTGACCTTTAAGCCTGACAGAACAGCTCAGGGTGCTTGTGACTTATTAGGGAGTTTTCATGGATCATCCCGCCCCCTTTTCTTCAAGAATGCGGTGTCTGTGTCCCACAGCCCAGAACAGCGGCCAAAGGGCAGGGGAAGCGCCCTGCAGAAGTGGAGGAGAAAACAGGAGGTGAGCCAACTCCCTTCACCCAGGACCCGCTCTTCTTTGCGGAGACAGGTGGACCCAAGGAGCGCTTTCTGAACAGCCACTTGGAGACCCTGGCGTTCAGCACTCGTTTTCTCTAGAGGCCGAAAGGAGAAGGGGGAAGCGGCAGTGAAATGTGCTCAGGTAGTTGTAGAGCTGCTCCTGAGCCTGATGGAGACCCTGGCCAAAATCAGGGGCCGTGGAAAGGGAAAAATGGGGGGTGGGATGGGGGTCATATCTGCCTTCTTCTACCAGAACAGCAGAGAAAACACTGTCTGATCGGGCCTTCAGTGGGTTTCCAGGCCCCGTGCAGCTCCCGCCCCCCCCCCCCCC